>JAQFVV010012847.1:260000-559069 GCA_028023455.1 Epiperipatus broadwayi
ACAATGAACATGACCTAGACAACCCAGTTATACCAATATATATAAAAAATAATGAGGAATTGGCCTTAAATTTACACATACATATAAATAAATCATGATCAGTCATGTTATAAAATTACAATATATGAATGTCTATTACATGAGGCTAAATTAGGGCCTATGCAGTTGTATATATATATTGTAATGGGAGAAAGATCTTTGTGATTCGCATATACTGACCCTGCGAGTGCCACCCATCCGAAAATAGGAACTAGACATTTATTTTAGGGTGTACAGGATATGCGAATCAAAAGACACCGAACTACCCTCAGGGAGGAACAAGATATTTTAAATATTATTTAGACAGTTGAGAAATCAAAGCACAAAGGCAAACGTCAGCCAAATTAAGTTTAAACAATTTATTAATTTTATTAAAAGTTGTGCAATAGAGTGAAGACATCTAGCCACGAATATAAAAGTGATTTATGTTAACATACGCATATTTACCAGAGAGTGCACAAGAGTACGACAAACATAAAGGTATAAAACATTTTGGCAGCAAAATTATTTTACTTAAAATAGAAGAAATGGCTAGGAAAATATCTTCTTGCTGGCCAGTTGGAAAATTACAAAACAAACAACAACTTTAGCTTCCTGAATCAGGGATAATAAAACAGTTACTGTCCTGCCGGAAATTGACGTAACCAGAATGGCATCCGAGCCATAATATTCTAATTACTGTTGTTAAAATGCCGCAGGACTGCTGTGCATAATACTACATTCAAAGTAAACATGGTTAATCTCACCTACAAAACAGCAACAGATATTTGATTAAGATCTTACGTAATCCAGAAAGAAATAGACTATTTTCAGACAACCCGAAGAAATAACTTGACAAATAGCCAGCAAAAAGATTTTGTTGTTTGCACAAACAGCACAAATGAAACATGTTTAAAGATTCTTTATTGTACAACTAAAGGCAGGTAAATAAATAAAGATTATGAAAACTGCCAATGTGTTTTGTAATAGTTGACAAAATAATCAGGTATATATTAAACATATAAAATACAATCACCTTATGCACCCTCTGATAAACAAAAATTGCAAACAAACTTGGAATCTTAAAACTAAGATTCCAAGACACACTTTAAATACTAGAAAAGAGTATATACAGATAATAAATAATTAAAAAAAACAATTAAAACCATTTTAAAACATATTTATCATTAGATTGAGCAGAGATTTAATTAAACACAATTTATTTATCCTGGCTAGCATAGGAAAAAGTTTAGCTTATGGTAAGGGTTAATATGAGATGATGCTTGTTTACCGATAACACCCCATTCGATCATCTGTTGTATCTGACTATCCACCTTGGCTTTATATTGAAATGGAATGGGGTAAGATCGACTTTGAAAATGGTTTTCCTCCTTTACTTTGATCCGATGAACATACCCTTCAATAGCCCAAGGTCTATTAGAAAAAACCGTGTGGTACTGCATCAACACCTGTGTTAAAAGATGTTGCTCTGTCACCTTTAGTATGGACAGTTCCACCTTATTCTTTACTTCAGTGGTGTCTAAGACTGACTGCATACAGGGTATTTGTAAGGACTGATACTTTTTTAATTCCTCCAGGGGCATTATGATTTCTCTACACTGAAATATGCATTGACCATAATCAAGCACACATTTATGCTGATGAAGAAAGTCTGTTCCGACTATGACATCTTGTATCAACCCAGGCATTATCAAAAAGACTTGATCCACTTCCATGTTTCCCAGATGAAGCTGGATCCAAACCTGCTTTGTCTTTATATTTGCCTTTTTACCATTAGCCAATGTAACTTGCAGTCTCTTTAGAGGCAATGTATACAGGTGAGTTTGTTGTTTTAACTGTGAATAAAAGTGACTGGAAATCAGGGACATCTCACTCCCTGAATCAGTTAAAGCCTGTGCTGTGACGGATCCAATTTTTATAGTTATGATGGGACAAGTTTGGTTGGCTCCAACTAATGTCGGTTCATCTTTATCCACCACCACATTGGATACTGTTCCCCCATCTCCATTGAGTATGTTTTCCTTCTCTATTCTATCCCTACTATAATCAATCTCTGTCAATAATGTTATTATTTCTTCTATACACATTTTATAATTAATCAACATGGCTTGTTGTATCGCCACTGGCATATTGTTTCTTATTATTGAGATTATCTGGCTTTCTGGCAAAGACATAACCATCAACGACTTCAGTATGGCAGCTTGATTACAGAAAAACTGCATATAAGTTCCTCCATCCCCTTTGGATTATGCTTGCTGCAAAACTCTTCTAAAAATGCAGTACTGTTTCTCTTCACTCCAAAAACTGTGCATGATGGTGTATCCATACTCCCCAAATGTCTGTGGCTTTACACTTAAAGTATGCCTCCAATCTATGGCCACAGCCTTCAAATGATTATAAGCCACTGCAATCTTTTCTTGTTCATTCCATTTGTGAAACTGAAACACTTGTTGAAGGCTTTCAAGATGCACAGCTGGACTTTCCCAATTATCTGTCCTGAAACTTTATCTGGATCAATCTTGTACCTTTAAGTTTACTTTGCCTATTTTCAAATTCCTTATAAATTTGCCCTCCCATCTCGGCACTCTTTAACAGCTCATTTATTTATATATATTTTTGCTTTTATTGTCAGTCTTAGAAAACAATGCCTCTTACTATTTATTTAACACTAAGTTTGCCAATCAATCTAAAAGAAAAACACTATTTAACTATTTATTTGTCACAAGAAAGAGACTTCCCAATATTCATTTTGCTATTTTAAAATAAAACTTTAGTTACGAAAGCAAATGCTGTTTACAGTTTATTAATTATTTCATATGAAAAGACAAACAAACTATTTTTATTTCCCAATAATTATTTTGCTATTTTAAAATAAAAATTTAGCTACGAAAGCGAACACTGTTTACTGTTTATTAATTATTTCATATGAAAAGATGAACAAACTATTTTTATCTTTTTTTTTAAATTAATCTAAAAAAGAATACGGCACTACTTTCTATTTATTAATTATTTGT
The DNA here is from genome assembly GCA_028023455.1 of Epiperipatus broadwayi. Taxonomy (NCBI): domain Eukaryota; kingdom Metazoa; phylum Onychophora; class Udeonychophora; order Euonychophora; family Peripatidae; genus Epiperipatus; species Epiperipatus broadwayi. The sequence continues at coordinate 263,054 of JAQFVV010012847.1, forward strand.
CATATGAAAAAGACGAACTATATATATTTAACTCTTCAAAAAAATTAACTCCGACAGACTTTTTTAGAAAATACGCTATTTATAGTTTATTTATTTATGTCATATGAAAAAGACGAAACTCCGTTCTACCAAACTGCTCCAACAATACATGCAATAATTAACAAAAATCAAACCTCTACTGACTAGATCTTGCCACTTACACCTGAAATCTTTCTCAACCGTCTAAACAAAATCTCACATGGGTTTGAAAACTCGGAAGCTCCACGATGATGTGCCAAAAATTATTATATATGTAACAGGAGAAAGATCTTTGTGATTCGCATATACTGACCCCAGGGGCACCACTAGTCTGAAAATAGGAACTAGACATTTATTTTAGGGTGGACAGGATATGCGAATCAAAAGGCACTGAACTACACTCAGGGAGGAACAAGATATCTTAAATATTATTTAGACAGTTGAGAAATCAAAGCACAAAGACAAACATCAGCCAAATTAAGTTTAAACAATTTATTAATTTTATTAAATGTTGTGTAATAGAGTGAAGACATCTAGCCATGAATATAAAAGTGACTTATGTTAACATACACATATTTACCAGAGAGTATGACAAACATGAAGGCATAAAACATTTTGGCAGCAAAATTATCTCACTTAAAATAGAAGAAATGGCTAGGAAAATATCTTCTTGCTGGCCAGTTGTAAAATTACAAAACAAACAACAACTTTAGCTTCCTGAATCAGGGATAATAAAACAGTTACTATCCTGCCGGAAATCGCCGTAACCAGCGCGGACGTCCGTGCAGTAATATTCTAATTACTGTCATTAAAATGCCACAGGACTGCTGTGTGCAATACTACATTCAAAGTAAACATGGTTGATCTCACCTACAAGACAGCAACAGATATTTGATTACAATCTTACGTAATCCAGAAAAAAATAGACTATTTTCAGACAGCCCGAAGAAATAACTTGACAAATAGCCAGCAAAAAGATTTTGTTGTTTGCACAAACAGCACAAATGAAACATGTTTAAAGATTCTTTATTGTACAACTAAGGGCAGGTAAATAAATAAAGATTATGAAAACTGCCAATGTGTTTTGTAATAGTTGACAAAATATTCAGGTATATATTAAACATATAAAATACAATCACCTTATGCACCCTCTGACAAACGAAAATTGCAAACAAACTTGGAATCATATATATTACTTCCAAGACACACTTTAAATACTAGAAAAGAGTACATACAGATAATAAATAATTAAAAAAAACAATTAATACCATTTTAAAACATATTTATCATTAGACTGAGCGGAGATTTAATTAAACGCAATTTATTTACTCTGGCTAGAATAGGAAAAAGTTTAGCTCACGGTAAGGCAGAGTTCTAGTGATTTAGTGATGAGTGCGCACTTTTGACAATAGTTCATCTTTCAGGTCCTTTGACAGTGGCAAGGTAGAGGCAGTGTTTATTTTAGAGGTTCATGGCATGACTGAAGAAGATCTGGTAGGTGTGGGTCCATCCTTTGTTTAAATTAGCAAGACATTCTAATGATGGCAAAACTCACAGCGGTGGATTTTGACATCTTGCACACCAACGAAGTTTGTCAATAATTATTTAAGTTTTTAGTGGGAATTAAATGTCTGAACAGCTACTCACAATGGTATCTCTTTGCAGGCTATAATCCAAGTGTGTAGCTAATAATCAATCTCTTTTTCTCCTCCCAAAATTAGCGGGCTATCTTTGCCTCACTACATTTCCTGCGCAAAACTTTCATTAGTGTCCATTCTATATTCCAGGCAGGGAAAATATTAATTTCCCGCTCAATCTAATTTAAGACTTCCAACCAGGGATAATTGAAACAAAAATGACAAATATAAAATTAAATCTCCGCTTTTTAGAATTAACTTTAAAAATGATTAAAAATAAAAGCAACAGGAATATATAATTAGCAAGCTTTTTGATTAAAACAGGCGGTAAAAGTAAAGTATTTTTAAATCAATTTTATAAACAAAGTAGTGAAAGTAAACTATTCTAAATCAACTTTATAAACATTAAATAATTTATTTTAAAATATTAATGCGAAAATATAAAATAAATGCATATGTGTTTTGAAATAATAATAATAAAAAAATTAGCATTAGACATTTAATGAAATTGAAGTTGTTTTCCCTTTATAATTTTACAATAAAACCATTGAATCTGAAATCAATCTGGCTCAATATATATATATGAAAAACAAAAAACAAGCTAAAAACTTCTAATGCTTGTATTTATGTCAACAGATGGTGTTCTACCAAAAAAACACTGTCAAGTGTATGTTTACATAAACACCAGAGCATGCATTCACTATCTCCAACTTTAATTCCACTTTCAGATCATGATTTCAAACTATTTGCTATCATCAGTGAAAGACAGGGATTTTAAAAACTAGATCTAAACACAAACTCTGAGCATTTATGAAACAGTTTCTATTCAGCTTGCAAGTGTGAATCTTTTAGACATGTAATGTCTTCAAACTCAGCATAGCAAGGCAGATAGCTACATGGGTCTGATCTCAGTTCAGCATCACCACATAGTAGAAGCCTCTGCAATATATATTTGCTAGAAAGATCTCAAAGGTACATTTATGAAAAACAAGAAACAAGTTAAAAACTTGCTAACGCTTGTATTTATGTCAACAGATGGCGTTCTACCAAAAACACCATCAAGTGTATGTTTACATAAACATCAGAGCATGCATTCACTATCTATAACTTTAATTCCACTTTCGGATCATGATTTCAAGCTATTTGCTATCATCAGTGAATGTCAGGAATTTTAGAAACTAGATCTAAACACAAACTCTGAGCATTTATAAAACAGTTTCTATTCAGCTTGCAAGCATGAATCTTTTAGACACGTATTGAATGCATGCTCTGATGTTTATGTAAACATACACTTGATGGTGTTTTTGGTAGAATGCCATCTGTTGACATAAATACAAGCGTTAGCAAGTTTTTAACTTGTTTTTTGTTTTTCATAAATGTACCTTTGAGGTCTTTCTAGCAATGATATATATTGCAGAGGCTTCTACTATCTGGTGATGCTGAACTGAGATCAGACCCATGTAGCTATCTGGCTTGCTATGCTGAGTTTGAAGACATTACATGTCTAAAAGATTCGTGCTTGCTAAGCTGAATAGAAACTGTTTCATAAACGCTCAGAGTTTGTGTTTAGATCTAGTTTCTAAAATTCCTGTCTTTCACTATTGATAGAAAATAGATTGAAATCATGATCTGAAAGTGGAATTAAAGTTAGAGATAGTGACATGCTCTGACATTTATGTAAACATACGCTTGACAGTGTTTTTGGCAGAATGCCATCTGTTGATATAAATACAAGCGTTAGCAAGTTTTTAACTTGTTTTGTGTTTTTCATAAATGTACCTTTGAGGTCTTTCTAGCAATGATATATATTGCAGAGGCTTCTACTATGTGGTGATGCTGAACTGAGATCAGACCCATGTAGCTATCTGGCTTGCTATGCTGAATTTGAAGTCATTATGTGTCTAAAAGATTCACACTTGCAATCTGAATAGAAACTGTTTCATAAACGCTCAGAGTTTGTGTGTAGATCTAGTTTCTAAAATTCCTGTCTTTCACTGATGATAGCAAATAGCTTGAAATCATGATCTGAAAGTGGAATTAAAGTTAGAGATAGTGAATGCATGCTCTGATGTTTATGTAAACATACGGTTGACGGTGTTTTTGGTAGAACACCATCTGTTGACATATATATATATATATAATTTTGCCAACAAAATTATTCCTGCTTAATTAGAGATCTGCCTCATAGCTCTCACATATATAAGTAAATATTGATATGACAGTCTATAATGATAACATATTAAACTAAGTTGTATTAAAAGTCTTATAGAATAAACTAGCACATTATATACTTCATTATATATAACACAAGTTTTATAAAATTGAAAATAGTGTATCCAGAATATACTGTACTGCTCACATGTTACACACCAATGATCCAAGCCATGGTTGGATTCAAACCCAGTTAAATCAAAGACCAAACTGAATTCAAACCCAACTCACGACCTCAGATCAAATCAATAAACAACATATGTAGATGGCACATGACTATGCACCAATGAACTAACTCAATGGATGATGATGACTTCTGAGACCCCTGATATGACTCTAGCTAATGTATAATAAAATGGCTATGGATATTCTAGATAAATTCATATATGTATGTTTGGATAGCCAATACAGACATTGAGCATAAATATTAAAATAATTAATAAATAATGAAGAAAGTCAAAACCAAATGTGTTATATAAAATGTTTAATAATAATAAATATTTGTTCAAATGTTGATGAGTAGTATAATATATTACCTCTAGTCTTTAAGAATGGGAGTTATAATTTACAATAAGTAATGTCAGTTATGTTCATATGCCAATAATTAATACACAAATGTGGGAGAATTATATATGTCTATGCCCTGACAAGTAAACAAAGATAAATAAAGATATTTGGCTTGGAAAGAAATTATGATTCTAATTTTAAAAGAAAAAATGTGAGATTCATTTTCACACATCTGTAAATCAACTTACAAAAAACATGATAAGTATTTAGGGCATAACTTTACTATTTTACAAAGAACTTATTTAATTATAGATGAATATGAAGTTGTTTGACTTTAATAAAATCAATTCGTTATGATTTATGAGCATGAGTGGGGCTTTATTGGAAATGAAAAATAAACAGTACTAATGACTTACGAGCAATAAAAATGAATATGATTTATAATGGCTTGTTGGTGATTTAAAAAGTAGAAGGGTGGATTGTATTCCACAAGTCTTTTCTGTTCTATAAAGAATCCATGGATCACAGGAAAACCAGGTCAGGACATAGCCATGAACCTTTGGTGTTCCAATATAATAATGAGTGAGGGAGGAAGTGATTTGTTTCTATATATTTAAAGTAATAATAAGTATCACCAATGTGACAAGCCTACAAAGCAAGGAGGTAGCTTGCATTAGCAATGTTTTGAAAGTGACAATTCACTGATCATCATGTTTAATTAAGAAAGTCCAAATTATATATGAAATGCTCTACATAATGAACTGATCATGTCAGATTAAAATCAAACATGCTTAAAATAAAAGTGCTTAACTGCAATTATATAAAATTTACTAATCATACCCTAAATATCATGCCCTCTCTGAATATTAATATAAAATACAAAATTCACATTAAAATACACTTTATTCCCCTTATTGACCTTTAGTAGAACATTTTAATATTATGAATATGAATAAATAAACATTTGTGAACTCAATAAAATAGCCGGGAGCATAGGTTAGAAAATGGGCTAATAATTATTATCAGCCATTAGTAAAAATAGCAAACATTTAATAAATCCTTCAACTCAATAATTAATAGAACCGTATTAAATTAGTTCTAATGGGAAATAATTAAACTATAAAATCTAATACAATATTATTTTCATAAGGTAAGTTTAACAAAAGAGATTATTATCAAGTTGAAGTATAATTGGCATATAATCAAAAATAAATGATATTAATAATCATTCAATTAAATGTATAAATAAAGTTAGTTAAATGAACCGCCATCATAAGAAAGGAAAGTTAACTAAATATTAATTTTAAAGACTACAAATAAAAATAGAGAATTACTATATAAATTAGGACATTATAAAATAAGAAAGTTCAGAAACTGGCCAGAAAGTTGTGATTCAGAAAAAAAAGATATTACCAGTTCTTCCATGGTTTGTTCCTTAATTTACAAGCAGAGTCTGATTGGATTGAGACATAGGTGTACATTTTAACTTATATGAGTAACAATTTTTGATTGATTTCTTTAAGTTTTGGCAGCTCACGATTGGTTTGCAAAAGTTCTAATTATCAGCTACATGTTGAAGATATTATGAAAACTTTGAGATCTAGCAATCAGATCCCTGAAGTTATCCATGCACCATGCTGAAAAGACTATAAAATTTCACAATTTAAATTGACATAGCTTGAAGTAGAAATTCTTCTGAAAAGTAATGGCTTCTTTTTTCTTGAAACTTTTCCAGGCTATTTATACCTTTGCTGCAGTTTCCTGCCCATTCTGACTCTTGATACCTTCAGGCTAAAGCTTTTTACATTATCAAAAGTTAAAAATTTTGTTAATTTATTTCAGATCCATTCCTTTGATAAGATTGTCAAATCCATTAATTTTGAAAATAGAGTATCTTTATTGAAAATAATTTATTATGAAGTAAGATGATTTCATTTATTTATTTCTATGATTCTTGTTATTAATTAACTATAAAACACTTTCATATTTTTATTCTTTAATATTCAGGAATTACATATAATCTGTTCAAATTTTAATAAATATTATTTGGGATCAGAAAAGACAAAATGTCATAATTCTGTTTTGTTCTAATAAATTACAGTTGTGCATAATATGATTTAAACTAAGCTGTAAATATTTTCACTAAATTTAGACATTTTATAAAAAAAATATTTTATCATTAAATGCCTTCATGGAAATTTGGCACAACACTGTACATACAATAATAAGTTAATGGGATTTTTAAAATGTTCCAACTATTAATACTGCCATATTAAAATAATATTTTATTTATTATAAAATATGTTTAATACATACAATAAAATGATATATATGAGTGTTTTCAAAATGTATATATTTTATTTTATGGTTACATTTAAAATAAATTAATATATATTTTTTATAATTAATATAAGTACAAAACAATAATAAATATGTAATTATACAAATATAGGAAATTTTAATATATAAATAGTGAATAAGAAATTAATTAACATTATGTTTAAACTTTCCTTCATCAGGAATATAAAATAGATGAATTCAACATTTTTATTAAGACATTACTAAATTTTTTTTGAATTCTTATAATAATTGAAGTTGAGCCATCAAATCATTAAAATAATATATATTATCAAAATAACAATTTTAAGCTCTCTCTTCGAAACTGTAATATAAGTAAATGATAAGACAATATGCTGAGAGAAAAACATTATTAATGCAGACAATTATAAAATGCTTAGCATGCATTTAACTGGATTAAGTCATAGACATAGCAATGAATGTAATTAAATTGGGAGGATATTTTAAATAGACTGAGAACGAGTAAAATATTTTTTTTTTCATGTGTCATAGCATCAGCCAGGAAACGAACCCACTAACCGGAACAACTACTTTTAAAGCAGCCGTAGCTGACCCCTCACCCACCAATGCTTTGCATCTTGTTTACATTGTACTGAGATAGTAGTTTTATGATTTATAATAAATATTAAATAATATAATAACTTCATAAATAGACAAAAGTAAATCTTATGAGTTTAGAGTCCATATATCTGAATAATTTTTTCCCCTTCCTTTAAACATTGATGAACATTGGAGCCATACTTCTACTTTTATTTAATGTATTTGAATTTATAATTTCAGAATAACTCTTTAAATTATTTAATAATTATATTTACAAATGAATTTTGGCTTACAATTTTTAAAGTAATTTATTAAATATTGCAAAAATAATTTTCCATTTATAAACGAGAATAGCTATTTTGATTATTTTTAAATTAAATATATTTTATTATAAAATAAGTATAATTTAATCATTATCTGTTTTTCAATATTTTATATAATTATATTAAAATTTTTCAATAACAGACTTTATCCACAACTTATATTAATCTATTATAATAATTACACTGATTTTAAATATGGATTATTATTAAAAATAATTAAAGTTGAATTGGATCACAGCTCTAAAAAATTAAAAATCTCTTGGCTCAGTATTTGTGACATCTATTTTTAAGAGGCAAAACTATCTATATCTATTGCCATTCAGTGCAAGTCAGAGTAATCAATGGATGCTAGAAGGCTTGTGCATAAAATCCCCATCTAGGGCTTACTCATCCAATATCCCCAGATTTGTTTCTGGCTTGTGGCCTTCATCAGTGAGGAGCTCTGTATCTGAGAGCACTGCACCTAGATCTTAGGATCTAATGCATCTCTCCAGCAGCCACCTTTTATCTCTACTTAACTACAAAACTATGAGTCTTAAATTGAAAACACTATAATATTTTTAATCCAAGCTCAGTAGCTTATATAGTCATATAGGTCTAAACTCAGTTTAGTACCTATAGATTTTAGTGTCTTTGGTTTTTTAGTAACCACAGTCACCACTATTCTATTAGGCAGGATTGGTTTTTACCAATAAACATCACATGATCACCTTTCTTATACTTGCTCATAACTGTTATTAAAACAGGTAAAACTCTCTATATGTATTGCCACTCAGTGCAAGCCAGAGTAATCAATGGATGTCAGAAGGCTTGTCTATAAAATACCCATCTAGGACCTACTCATCCAATATCCCCAGACTAGTTTATGGCTTGTGGCCATCGTCAGTGAGGAGCCCTGGATCTGAGATAGAGGATAGTGATGGCTGTGGTTATTGAAGAACCAAAGACAACAAAATGTATAGGTATTGAACTGAGTTCAGACCTATATGACTATATAGGCTACTTAAGCAATTAATCTCAATCTATGGATTAGATCCATGCTTAATATCTTTTAATATTGCTAATATAATCAAATTTGTAAACGATTATTATTATTGGGTTTTCCATTTGCCATTTTGAATGCATTAGATCTGCAGATAAAAAATTAGTTAATAAAATCTCGGAATTTTGTTTAAATAATGATTTTAAATATTAGATATAGATCCATATATGTGTGCAGATATGTGCATATAGAATTACAAAATGGAAACTGTGTAATAAAATTAAAATAAATTAAGAAATAAATTTGAAAATAATATTTCTTTTTTTTTTAATAAAAATGATAATTTTATTCTGGAGATTCACTTTTACTATAAGATTTAATACATTCTATAAAATAAACCAAAAGAGAATCCATTAACGAAATAATAATGGATTTTCTAATTAAATTAAAGTAAAAGAATTTTTTTTAAAATCTATATTTAAACTTGAAACAATAAAATCATTGGGTTTATCAGGACAGTGAATCTTAGGAAGACAATACTCAAATAGTGTAGATCAGGTATGGTAATTGCCTGAGTCAAAGATATGGATTTTGGTCTGGGCGAATGCAAAAGGGGAAATTGTGAAATGCGACCTAAAAATGTATAAATAGATGAGGAGAACAATGGGAGTCAGTTAGTGTTTGGTTTTCTTTTTGCAATACAGTATGGAGTGCAATGCAGTTTTGAGTTTAAGGCAGTTGAGTGCAGCTTTCAGTTGCACTGATTCTGATGATTGTCATGATATGTTCATATAAAATTTACTTAAAGAAGTGTGTCAATATGAGTTTGGGATAAGCAAACTATAGTCTGCTTAGGTCCTCTTTGGTCCTGAATAAAATCACAGATGCTGTGAAGCCGGAAAATTTTTTTTGAATGTTTAATTTTTGGACTGCTAAAATGTTGAACTCTGAATAAAAGTAAATAGCTAGCTATTACTATGTTCAAAATATGAAGCCAATTTCAAATTTCTGATGTTACATGGGACCAGGATTTCAAAGTGGACTGTGAAAATGTTAGGTAACATTTTTTTTAATTTGTCTTTAGTTGACCACGTAATTAAGTACTTTGTAAATAAGTGCCTTTAAAATGTAATTTCTCTTTATTGATCTAAATGCTATTTTAATTTTGTAACCCTGACTTTCTATAACTGAATTTTCATGCCTCTGCTATAAATATATTTCCTGCCTTTAAATTATGCTTATCTTAATGTAAAGTTAGTTTCTTCTTAGTAAGCGGTCTATAAATGATATTTTTTATTTGCTCATAAATATGTCATTTAAATTTATATTTGATTTTAAAATCTGACTTATAAGCCAATTTGCTTTTACCTTGACAAATTCCTACCCACCAAGTTCTTGTTTTAGAGAATTAATTAAAATATGTATTGTTTATTTTCTGTCCAATGTCTGTTGGCAGGTAAAAATTAAGATTTCACTCTAAGTGATTATTAATTAGAGCAACCTTTTCTTTTTTGTCGAGGTGAAATGATTTATATTTGATTATATACAGAAAACTTAACTTATGTGTAAATGGTTTGGTTTCAGAAAGATGCTGGGTCAAGTGTGTCCATTTAATTATATTTTAAACATAAAAAAGGGGAATAAAAAAATTTCATAAATTGATCATTTTCAAAAGAGAGTTTAATAATATCATATTTAAAATGTTTTGTTGGGATTTTGTTTGGAGGGGAGAGATGTATCACCCTAAACTGAAAATATGATATTCACATAATGTTAAAAATTTATTTATTTGAATCTAATCTGGATCAGTTTACTATTAGTTAAATGTAATATGTCACTCAATGTAATTTTAAGTTAAATAATTTAAGATTGTATTTAGTATTTGTTTTGCATTATCAGGCACTATACATGATTTGCTAGCCTTTCTGTCTGAAAATGATACCACGTGATGGATTCACTGGTTTAAATAAAAATGTCAATCAGGACTTGAAAACAATAAAAGAAAAATTACAAGGTATGCTGAGCTTGGCAAATTTTGGAGATTCTTTTGTTGTCACATGAAATCTTTAAATTTGACAGTGGTGCAAATTAATTTTCATTCCTAATGTTAACATCGCTGGCTGGGGCAGTGAAATTAAGTTCATGTCAGTGACATGATTCAGGTGCTGGATATAATCCACTTTCTCCAGACTGAGCACTTTGTGGCAGTTTAACCTCGGTTGGGTTAGATTTTATTACTTTTTTTAATGTAACATAGTCATTGGCAATTCTCGTGAGATACTTATATTCAAATGTGTTGATCCTCTCTAAACCATTTCTTAAATATAGACAAATAATTTCTCTCTTGGAAAATATTTTGTTCATAGGAAAGTTAATAATAATAAGCAATGGTCTTGACATATAATTGTCTCTTTTCTGTACATACTTGAAGAGGTGACAACACAAGAATTGAAATCAACCATTTGTAAAAAAATTGGCATATAAATTATACTGCTATTTTGAAATAGGCATACACATTAAGTTTATAATCACATAAATGTCTGATAATAAACAGGAGTGTTAAGTAGTGAGGCATTAGAGAATTATAAATAAATGTTTATTAAATATGTTTGAATTTAACTTCATTTACCTGTGGCTCGTTTCTAATTGATTTTATTTAATTTTTTTTTTTTTACTTATCCATTAATATTGTGCTGCTATCTGATGGCTCTATGTCCCACATGCACACACATGCACACCCTCACATTCCAAACACATTTTCATTATATCAACTGAGTCATATGCTAAATTAAATTGAATAATAGAATTAAATATTAGAAATCCCAGAGATGTATGTTCAACCACTTTTGCAGCTGGCCGGATTTGAAAAAAAATTAATTCTTACCATGAAAGTGTTGTTAATTAGTTATTAGATTTAGAGGGTGGGTAAACAAGTTAGAGTCCATAAGTATTCTTGATCTTTGATTTCATGTATGGGTGGATTTGAGGTACTTTTACCCAGACTGTGAATCATGTTGAATTATTATACAATTTTGACTGGTACACTACTGAACTTGGATTGAAAATATTATAGTGTTTTTAATTTAAGACTCATAGTTTTGTAGTTAAGTAGAGATAAATGGTGTTTGCTGGAGGGTTGTATTAGATCCTAAGATCTAGGTACAGTACTCTCAGATCCAGGGCTTCTCACTGACAAAGGCCAGAAACGAGTCTGGGGATATTTGATGAGTAGGCCCTAGATAGAGATTTTATGCATCCAAAGATTACTCTGGCTTGCACTGAGTGGCAATACATATAGAGAGTTTTGCCTGTTTTAATAACAGTTATGAGCAAGCATAAGAAATAGTGATCATGTGATGTTTATATCTATTTTTACCTAGAAATAACCCGTGATATTTTAAAATAAGTTTACTAATTTTCAAATACTAAATAAACTTTATCTCTTTCAAAAAAAATACGTTAATAGATGAAAAATCAAGAAGATAGAATTTGCGCAATAATTATATAATCTTACATATCAGTATTAAAAGTATAAGCATATCAAGTCATAATCTGTAAAGATGAAAAAATAACACACTTAGGTGAGTACTAAAAAACAATTGAAAATATATAAAGAATAATTTAAGTTTAAAAAAATAGTTTGCTTTAGTTTTTCTTTTAGTATTTAGAAGAAAAAAACTCATTAAAACTGTTTATCATGTCTTTACGATAATGAAAATACGTTAAGTTGATTAGAAAAAAATATACTTTCTATTGATTGACACTAAATCTATTTTTGTCTTGGTCATGAACCAGGGGTTGACCTCATGAACTTTGTTTAGCAGAAAAATTAATGATTCATGATCACTGAAAAACACAAACAAAATTTATTGCATTTTATTATTTTATTTTGTCAGTTGTTTTTTAAAGTTTTACAGCGTCTATTATTTAATTTATACTAATAAACATGTAGTTTAATGTTATCAAATAAAATGATCACTGTACATGTAAAAAAAAACAACAGCAACTATTTAATCTAATTTTTTTAAAAATCTCATAAAAAGTAATTTGTATTAAAAATGATAGATTAAGTATTTAAATTAATATTCATTGTTATAATCTATTATTTCTTAGAATAACTAAACTCAATGTGATTCTTTGAAAAATATAGCTATAGATGCAGTAAAGTTACCTGGTATTTGGATAAAGTCTTTCTACTTATAGATATTTGCTATGCTGCAGATTTTGATGAATGCATACAGAATCTGGATCTCTCTAAAACTCATTAAGAATATTCAAAACAACTTGAAGATTGTTTACATTTTGAAAAATTATTATTATATCATCTATAAAAACTTCTGCCACTATTGTGGCACCTAAATGATTTAGGTGAAGGGCTGACATTTACTTTTTAATATATTTTACCATCTGATCTATGGATATTATAAATGATAATGAGATAATGGTGATTCTTGTGGTATTCCTGTTTCTGTAGTAAAAAAAATTAAAATATCTCCTACAGTTTTAATTACAATTATATTATTTTTAATAAAAAGTTTTAGTGACTGAAGTAAGAATTTGTGTTTTGCAATAACTGTGATTGTATTAAATATGTATGACCAATTAAACAAATCACATGTTGACTTAAAATTAATTTTTATTGAAAAATATTGTCTGTTTTTTGAATCTTTAGAACTGCATTCACTGCTCTTCTTCCTTTTATAACATGATGTACATACGGTTGACACTTTCATATCAATTAACTGATATAGTCTTCTTAATATAATTTTACTTAAAATTTTGAAGTTAATATCTTTAATTAAAATATGTCTCAGTTCTTAAATGATTGGGCTAAACTGTACTCTTTTATTAATGTGTGACCAACCAATTTTTTTCTTAATATATCTGATTATAAAACTTTCATATAGTTGGAATAAAGCATAATATAATTGTTTATAAATAAAAGAGAGAATTTATCATTTTCAAGAGTTATCTTTAGTTGTATATTTTTATACTCTTCTATGGTAATGCCTTCATATCTTTATTTATATTAGTTTCAGCATCACCAAATGTTACTTTTAACATCTTTAAAATATATTCATCAATATGTAATTCTGAAACAATAATTTTTTTTATCTTTTGACATAGTAGAAATATCTTTTGACTGATATATATATATATATATATATATATATATATATATATATATATATATATATATATATATATATATATATATATATATATATATATATATATATATATATATATATATATATATATATATCTGACTTTGGCTTTGACAGTATTCTTCAATTAGGAAATAATTTTCTATTTTTTCTTGTTTGATTGTTCTGCTAAATTTAGTATTTTAATTAATCATATTGTACCTGTAAATTATTAATTAACTCATAATTTGGCATATTATGTTAATGATTAGAGAGTTTTTCTGTATTTAGATCTTTGTTTCATTTGGTTATTTTTCTATATATATATTTTTAAAACTCATTGTTTATTTTATACTATGTTATAAAAGGTGATAAATTTATGCTTCTTGGATAGTAATTTATTATAACTAAAATATTATATAATGTATCTTCTGTAAATGTAATGTCATCTGATACATTTTTTTAGGTAATATTTATAAATTATATTATTTTCATAATAGCCTTCAATCACTATTTAAAAAATTAGATAGTCAATAAACTGTATTGGTAATGTTAACCTATGCTCTTGAGTAAAATCAATTTAATGAGAATTGGAGATCTACTATTAAAAAGGATTATTACTGATTTCAACAGCATTTAAATAATTTTAACTACTGCTTGAATATTTAATCTGTAGGATTATATTCATATTATAGATCTTTTTTTTTCTAATACATCAGAATTATTTTTCAGGCAGACTTAAAATGAATTATTTTTAATAAACTTGCTAACAATTTTTACTTTTCATTTATCAATGCCCATTCATTCAATCTGATAAAAGGGAAGTTTCTCTGTCATCTGACCTCTGACCATATTATATATTGTAAATAAATCAACACTGATATCTGAAAAGGATGAAACATATTATTAAGAGTGATCATAAATTAATAAGCCAGATTAACTTATATATTAGTTTCAATTAAATATTACTAATTTCAACAGCATCTAAATAATTTTTATTCCTGCCTGAATATGTAACGTGTAGGATTATAATCATATCATAGAACATTTTTGTTCTAATATGTTATTCAGAATTATTTTGCCGCAGACTCATAATGAATCATTTTAAATAAACTTACAGATACAATTTCTACTTTTTATTTATTAATGCTCATTCATTAATAAATGAAAAGTGAAAATTGTATTTGCAAATTTATTTAAAATGATTCATTACAGTCTGTCTGAAGCATTATGTATTAGAATGAGAGTGGTCTATGACATGATTAAAAAATAAGTTTAAACATATTAGCTGGATACTTATTTTGCAAAGAAAAGATGGACAATTAATTCATTTTATGTTTTAATTCATTTGAAATACCTTCATGTATGCAATTGGGATCATCACTCAGTATTATCACCACTGATTATAGAAGCAATTTATTTTGAACATTTATAGAAATCATTAATATTATCATTGCTCTTGGCTATGAAATAAAATAAACTACAATTAAATAATGCAACATTTTTTGAAAAACAAAAGAAATAATTATATAATTTATTAGTAAAATTAGTATCTGAATTCTTTCTTAATCAGAATAAATATTAAATAGCACTGGCACATCCTTTTGTTGGCCCATTATTAAGTTTTTATAAAATAATATTGTTATTAGCTAGAGAATTTGCTGTATAAATAGATGTATTTGTATTTATTTTGATTAGTATAATTATATCAATTTTTTGTTTTTGCATATAATCTAACATTTTTTTGAAGGTTATTTGTTCCATTAATTCTTCTGATATTTTGTATCATTAATTTTAATGTTGTATTCTTGTATTTTTTATATATATATTTTATTTAATGTTTGTTTGTAATTTTTATTAAAAAATAAAGTCTATTTTTAATTCTTATCAATGTAATTAACCATCTTGTCATACAACATTCATTTTTCTATTATGCACATTATTAATATATTAATGTAAATGAGTTTATAACATTTAAAAATATATGCCATTAAAATGTTTTAAAAATCTACGTGTTTGCATAAGCAGTAATGGAATAGATGAAGACTTTTTTCCCATTTAATTTTACTCATGATAGTAATGAAAAAAATGTGTTTTTTTCCAAAATTCCAGAAAATTGCAACCAAAGTCTAATAAATACGATTTGAAAAGCAGTAATATATATATATATATATATATATATTTACATACATACACACACAAAAGCGTAATGCATTAATTAACATATTGGCTTTGCACACCTTACCCATTATTCTACCAAAAAAAAAATATAATTTTTATTTTTGAATTCTTTTAATAATAAATACGCAGCTTTTAAGTTTATAAATATATATTTTCAAAAATCATTTTACGGATAAAAATATAAGTATGTAAGCATCAATCAATTTATAAAAAAAATATTATTAATATTTATGTCGATTTGATATTTTATTTTTCTATTAAATTGTTTTTGTTTGTTTTTTTTCCTTTTTGGAAAAAAAAAATTACAAAAAGGTGGAGAATATTAAGTTAGGATTTTAAAAACATAGTAATTTACATTTTTTTTGTTTTTTTTAAATAATACAATTTTTAAAAAATATTTTAATTACACTTTTTAACAAACTATATATCAACATTTAATAAAGTAAAATCTCAAAATACAAAAGAATGTTATTACTTGATAAATAATTATCTATGGATCATTGATGAATTAAATTCCATATTTATTTTTTAAATACATTTTTTTTATCTTTTAAAATATTTTTATATAATTTTCTACAAATTGTTAATACATATTTAAATTTACTTGGATGAAAAGTTATAGAAATTAATTTTAGATATAAGTTAATATTAAAGTTGTACTAAAGCTATGTATATGGAATTACAAAAGTTTAAATGCAAAATTGTATTTTCAAATAAAGTACTAAATATTTTCAAACAATAATTTATTTGATGAGTAGTAGTTGTATAATAATAGTAATAATAATAATAATAATAATAATAATAATAATAATAATAACAATAATAATAATAACAACAACAACAACAACAACAATAATAATAATAATAATAATAACAACAACAACAACAACAACAACAATAATAATAATAATAATAATAATAATAATAATAATAATAATAATAATAATAATAATAATAATAATAATAATAATAATAATAATAATAATAATAATAATAATAATAATAATATTACTAATAATAACAACAACAACAACAAAAACAGTTATAATAATAACAACAACAAATGGAAATGTCAGCAGTGATGCAAAAATTTTCCAGGTTAACCAGGGTATGGATTCAAATGGTATTACTAGTTCCAAAGTTTAAAGTACAGGTTCTAAAAAACATATGCAAATGTCATCTGCAATAATGTACAAACATCCCATAATAATAATGTAATATCAATCACTCCAAGGCCAATTCCATGTTTTCACACAACTACCCTCAATGACATCATGGATTTATATAGAAATATACAACTGTTCCATACCACTCCAACCATTGACTGAACATCAAAAATTTTAGAAATATTAGTGACAGACTTTTCAATACTTATTCCAGGGGTCTTTATACAACACAGGTGATATTGTTCACCCCAGTCTCTGGTGCTATCAGTCACTGATATGAATTTATCTCTCTACAAGTTCGCCTGGCAATTTTCCTATGATGCTATTACAGTGCACAGGATGTGGGATTCAATCACTTGGATACCTGGTCATTCATACCCTAGGTACTTAATAATTGAACTTTTCCAGGTTAAGGGAGTACTTCTCAAGCCAAATCAAAACATTTGTAAAAACTATGGGTTGATAACAATCAATTCAAACTGGAACACCTACATCACTAAGGTGTTGAAAAAAAACATATTTTGGATACCCCCCACAAAATTTCTAATGGATGATGCATCCCTATGGCAAAGTCATCTTTTCCAATCAACTCTTCTCAAAGATACCTTGTACCAATTCCAGGTGACAATTACAAATTCAGAATTTAACTGCATGACCTGAATACAATCCCTATCCAAATTGTTGACCAAGAGGCAACTTTATGTTTATACATGGTTTAAAACCTAAATTCTATGCCTGTAAAGAAAAAGGTCATTTTGCAACTCAATGCTTTAACCTACCAGCCCCAACTTCATCAATAACTATCCATAAAACAAATATGTAAGCAACCAGCCACCAATTAGAATCTGGCCATTTTCCAACTAGGACCTGCAACAACAGCACTCCTTATAGCTCAACAACCTGAATAACCTTCATGTCACTCCATATGTAATGTTCATGTAAATGAATTCCATGCTTATACCAGAACCAATGCTTCAGTATATTTCCATTGTGTATGCACAGTCTTGCATCCAGAATCAAGACAACTGGATACTCACCCGCAACAAGAATACCAGGCTATAGCATGAATGACCAGCTTGTCTTCAAATTGACCCACATAAAAACATAGAACAGAATCAACATATCAGAAGAAATAAAACTTCCATAAATATCATAACAACTGCATCATGCCTATTTATTATCCATACCATTTCCCCTCCACATCCAATTCATAATGAAAGCAACAGAAAACCTGCAAGGCCTAAGAAAAAACTAATGTTACAGATCATATACCACTCATTGATGATAAAAATGACAACCCCTACAAGACCATGCAAACTACTGCCTCACTGTACCACACTGATCATCACCTTGCTCACTCTCCAAATCAGTATCAACACCATCCCAACATGACCCCTTCCAATAAAACTGATCAATCATCTTCAGTGATCAAACAATTGCATCTGCTGATATCCTACATTATCAGAATTAAATGCCATTTTACAATCTTGTTGCTTAAAAAAACTCCTCTGATATTATTAACCCTCTGTATACACAAAACTAAATAATAGGGCTAAAAATACATAACTTCAATTGACTCTCAAAGCTATACCAATTACAGTGGTGGATTACTATTATTCAACCTGATCCCTTGGATTACAGGAAACCAAAATATACAGATTTCAAATTGACCCCTTTCTATACTTCCATAGACATGGCTTCTGTGCTTGTTACAACTATATATTTCCTTATTGGCATGTACTAATTACCCATTCAAGTCCTTTAAAATACTATATATTGATGGACACTCATGAATTTTACTATTTTTCATTTATATTCACCTCAGCCCTACAGTCATCACATATATAAATCCAAACCTTTATTCATCTATATTCACCTCAGTCCTACAGTCATCACATATATATCCAAACCTTTAATTCAGTTCTTACAGATATTTCACATCCACCCACAATAATGGGTGATTGCAATCTGAATTATTCAACTACTACCTGGTTCAATCACTTTTTACAACAACCAGCATGCCACACTCATCAATCTCTGTTTTTTCTCTCCAATGTTGCATCACCTAACATAACTATTCTCAGGCCACTCTGCCTAAGCAGTTGTACTTGATCTTAATAAATTCCAGACAACATCCATTTAATTACATAAGAAATCCATATAATTATTTTTTCATTTACTACTGAGTTTATGTTTTCTGTATCCTATATTATGTTAAACAAACTACACTAAATGGATAGAGATGACGTTCAGAAATATCTTGCCTTCATACACATATTCCACTTAATATACAATATTTAAGACAACATACCCCCTCACCTCTGCATCTTGTAATATTGGCCAATGATTTATATAAACAAATTGCTAATCAGTCTCACTTAAACTTACCATTATACTAGCAAACAGTTGAAGTAATACATTGCAATCAAAAACAGAAAAATCTGCATAGCCAATGCATACATGAACCAGTGGATACATATGCATGTAGGAAATAAACAAAGTTAGTAAAAGTGAAACAATAATATGGCATATAGGAATGGAAAATAATAAAAAAACACCACTGTGAAATCAGTTAACTTACCTTGGTAAATAATATTTTTTTGTGTTTATTCTATATTTTTCAGTTTGGATATAAGTTGTTCCGCTTCAAACTGGTGTTTTCTGAATTTTGGAATTATCAACAATTTTCATTAAACAGTTTTTGAGTCCTTGCTTTATATTATTTTTGCTCTTACTTTCAGTGAGTTGTGCTTCTTCCATTATTTTCTTTTGTGATGAAGAGACTTGTATTTTAAAAATATGTAAAATAATTCAAGTCGCTGCATTATATTAATGAGAATACAGTTCACAAATTTTCAGGCAAAATAATTTTTGTTTTGAATAGGTTCCCATCATGGTTCAATATTTCAGTTCAATACTCTTTGTATTTGTAGATGAGTTGGTTGATTCATAAGAAAACATTTCAGTAATTTGTATAGTGTTTGTTTCCATTTCTGTGTTCTCTCCTGCAGAGTTGTCCTTTTTTATTTTTGTTTTCCTTTTGTATGTGGCTACTCCTGTGAGGTATTTGATTTGTTCTTGTCTAAATGGAGAATTATTAAGTTTTGTCTAGTCCAATTTACTGCAGTTGCATCTTCTAGAGCATTGTTATCTGCATGTGATTAACTATATTGTTTTTTTTTTGAGACTGGGCTGGGAAAGTCATGAAAAAGTTTTCTTTTTGATTTTAAGATGTTCTTTTGCTTAATTATTGGTTTAAAGTATTTTTTATTGGATTGTCATTTGTTTTATTTGCTTTCTTTTTTTTTTTTTTTTGACATTTTTTCTCACAGCTGGTTTAAAATTGTTATTATCATCTGTTTATGTCATCAGAGTTGCATTTTTTTTCTGATTGCCCTGATGAATTGGTATCATTGTTTATTTCTTCCAGAATTATTTTTCCTAGTTTATCTGTTCCCGTGGAGTCTCATTAAGAATGGATGTCAGTGTGTCCATGCAGAGAAACACATTAATGACTTTTGGTATTTGATTCATTGATTGATATATGATTGATTAATTTCTTCATTAGCTGCATTTACAATTTTTGTTTTTTCTTGTGTTAACTTTTTTTCCTTGGTACATTGATGGATTTTAAAAATTTTTAATACCACAACTTTTACAGTATCTATCTGGGAAATCTTTGATGAAATGCTCCCTCAATTTGCAAAAAAAATACTGAGAGGGTATTCCTCTAAATGTTATTATCAATAGGGAGCTATCAGAAGAATATAAAGTTGGTATATTGATTGGTTGGACATTTTTATTTAAGGTGATTCTGGACAATGCTGCATTAGTTAAAACTGATACTGTTGCCTTTTTTTAAGCATGAAATTATAAAGTTTGCCATATCTGTCAAGTACATTTTGCAAATCCTGATTTGTAAAAGTAACATGGCAGTTTCTAATTTCGCTGCCACTTTTGTCTGTCTGTTTATATCAACATAACAGACAATTTTATCCTTAATAAACTGAACATGCTTCTGAACTATTTCTTTTTGAGTTGTGTTATTAATCTCCAGTGCCAGCTATCTATTATTAGGATGGCCCAGTAACTTGTAAAGCATTGTCCATATTTTTTTAATGTAAAAAATTCATAAAATTCATCTGTGGGAAATTTTATTATTGTCACTTTTAAGTCTGTCATAGCTATAATCAGTGTTTTTTCCATTCATGAATTTTTGAAAAGATTTTAATATTATTGTTAGTATAGTTTGATTAAACTTGTATGTGATTTCCTGATATTCTTGAGCATTTAAAGGTTGATTATTGAATAATATAGACTTTGAATTTGTTTCATTATTTTCAATAAAATAAGAGTTTAAAAATCAGTTATATTTTCATCATTTATTTGAATTAAATTGGTTTCTTTATAAGTTATTAATTTTAAATACATTTGCATAAGTATTTTTATTTTTAATTTCAGTGTATTTATAGATAATATCTTTCAGATAGCTTGGAGCTATTTAATTTTGAACTTTTTTTCATTGTTTTTCTTTTTTTCAGTAGCACATGAATCACATAACTTTTCACAATCTGATAAGGATTTAAAATCATTGTTGGAAATTCTTGCCATTATTCCTTTACCTGTATCAACATTAAAAATAGAATCTTCTAAATTTTTTTTTTTTTTTTACAATTAGTTAAGTTCATTTCAATAAAAATTTATTAACAATAAATAGTGATTACATACTAATAAAGGATAAATAAATGAATAAATTGTACAATAATATGATTATATAATGTTCTATTTGTCATCTGGCTAGATTGTGTTATGAGAGCACAATGTTATACTCTTATGTGGTTAGGTATAGTGAAGAGATTCTAAGAACTTGTTTAATGGTATTAGCATTTTTAATATAAACATGAATATTTTCTTTTATAATTGACAATTCTATAATGCTGGGTAGGTGGGAATTGGTAATCAGGAAAAGGAAAGAGCAATTAAAGACCAGGTGTCAGCAAAGACTTTACTGGAGGCAAGGAGCTGGTCATGTTTCTTGATTTTTTTGAGCGTTTGATAAAACAATGGTATGATTTGTGGTGGGGGTAATTCCATGAGACTTTTGCATCTCACTATCCATATGAAATAAAGGACAAAGGTAGAAAGCCTTATTATTGAAAAAAAATCCATTATGAATGGCATTTTCAAGTGAGAAAATCATATCAGGTCTTATGTTGGAATTGATTATAATTATATCTTTCAGAGTTTTAAGTCTTGGGCACCAGTGTATAATATGGTCTATAGTTTCATCTTCACGAGCACACAGGCCACATATAGGGTCAATGCTGGTAAAACCTCTTCGGTGATAAAGAAACCAATTTGTGGGTAGTGCATTAAGATTTATTTTAATGATGAAGTCAAGGAATTTGGGTTCCAGACTCCATCTTTTGAAGTGTGTAATGAGTCTTTGGTTGGTTACTTTTAGGCTGGTTTTAATGGGTTGTTGATTACAGTTGATTATATTGTATGCTTCCCATAAGGTGATTTTTTGGTTAAGGTTAAAGGGTATTATCGGGTTATAAAGTTGTAGGTGTTGTATTAGGGATGCTATCCATGAACTGGAAGAGGGTGGAGGACAATCTGTTGGTGTAATTTTTTTAATAATGTTAGAGTATCCACAGGAGAGGATCAGATTATGCAGAGTGTTGTGGGTTTTCTGTAAAATGATTGCTTGTATTGAGTGGAATGACAGTCCATTGAACCTGTGTGGTTGTTGGATACCTCACAAGGTAATAGCAACTATCCTTCCTCTCCAGAGAAGTTTGGTGCATAATCGGTTAATTTTATTTTGAAACTGTTTATACATTTTAATGAATGGAAGATAATACAAGATTTTTGGCATTATGATCAGGTTGAGGAGGCCAACCTTTCCATATAATGAAAGGTATACTCTAGAGATTGAAGTGGTGATGGCTTCAGTTGAATGGAGGATTGCATCTTGAATCTCTCTTGCCATTGCAGTTGGAGTTTTGTAGATTGGAAAACCTAGGTATCTTTGGGGTTTTGCAGAAAAGGGAGAGTTAATTTGTTTACCAGACATTATCTTCCAGATGGAAGATTTGTTAAAATTTATTTGTAGGCCAAGTTTTGCTGTATTTATGTTTAATATGTTCATGAGATGGCGAAGGTATTTAATGGTGGGAAGCACAACCATGATGTCATTTATATATGCAAATACATTGAAGTTTTTATTGAGAGAGGGAAAGAAAATTCCAGGGAGGTTTTTTTCTATATCCGTCAGAAGAGGGTTGATGTATGCTGAGAAAAAAAGAGCATTGAGTGGGGATCCTTGAGGGATCGACTTGTATGGCTTGAAGCCTGGTGTTATCTTGCCATCAAGAGAGAGAAAAATCTCTCTGTTGTTGAGCAGATTGCTGACCATCTGTACAATCCCAGCTGGAATATCGCATTCCAACAGAATATCCGGGAGGATGTTTATCTGGACTAAATCAAATGTTGCCGCAACATCCAGCTGGACTGCAATAGGTTTTGATTTATGATGTCCTCTGATGTAATTGAACAGTGCAGTTACATTGGACATAGCATGCGAGGTTCATGATCCCTTTTTTCTGTATTGGTTTGACTAGATTTGGCTAAGAATTTGAGTTTGGATTTGATCTTTAATGACTGACTCAATTATCTTGATAAGCAATGGGGTCATGGAAATTGGCCGGATACTGTTAATGTCGTTTAGTTGTTTTGTTTTTTTAATAAAAGGCACGAGTGCCACTTGGTAAAGATCTGTTATGTTTCTGTTGCCAGAGGCTAGGTGATCAATCATTTTTTTAATAATTGGCACAGTGAATTGATTGAGGTGTTTGTGAAGGAAATTTGGGATGCCATGAAAGCCAGAATGAGCGCCATCAGGGAGAGATGTTATCTTCTTTTTGAATTGGATTTCTGTGATGCCATGTTCGCCAGGGTCACCAGCATCCAACCAGCTGTTTATAGGAGGAGCTCCACCTTTTTGCATTAATTGGCAGAATTGTTTGCTGATGTGCTGCATCATTGGAAAGCCAATAAGATTGGTTCCATTAGTATTAATGGATAAGGAAGTGATTTGTTTTTTATTGTATCCCAGTGCCCATCTGAGGTAGTCTCTTGTCCAGCAGTGTTGTTGTGCTAAGAAACATTTGGCTCTTCTGATGGATATATATTCTGCAAAGGAATTTTGCTTGATTTTGTAGAGAGGAAGATAATTTTTTTTGTATTTGTGAAATTTTGCTGTGATGCTAATGCCTGTTAGGTCATTTAGAAGGCCATTAGGCCCTTTGATTTTCCTGGTGTGGCGATTTAATATGGACTGAAGTATTCCAATGAAGGAAAACCAGCCCTCCTCAGCAGGAAGGGAAAGGATGTTTATTTTCTGGAAAAGGATGTATGTATCGCTTTGGTCATATTTGATTGGGTGATCATGCCTTGGTTTTACAAGGTCCATCAATAGGTGTAGGGATTGCAAAAGGTGTAAGTTGTAATATTAGATCCATATGATCAGAGAAAGCAACAGGGGCCAAGGCTGCATCAAGGTTAAAATGGAGGTCTGGGGTGTAGAAAACCAAATCAATCAGAGACTTTTTAGTTTTAGTATAGAAAGAGTAGGCTTCAGGAGGGATGAAACCCTCTCCACACATTAATCGGTGATTTATTAGATGCAAAAATCTCTTGTTGAATTCATTGTATGTAGTGTTAAAGTCTCCCAGAAGAATAGTAGGGGAGGCTCTGTTAGCATTGATGTAATTTAGGATATGGATTATTTTTAGATATTGAGAGGTGTCTTTGGCTGTATATATATAAGCTATGATGATCGGATAACCCCAATAGTCTATTTCTATGACAATAATATTGGCATCTAGGAATAGAATGCTAAAACTGTTTGGTGGTGTTGACTTGCTGAGAAGAATACCGACTCCACCTGAAGCAGAATGGCCTATGGAAAATCTAGTAAATCCGAGAGCTGAGAGAAGAGATAATATTTTATGATCAGTCTTATGGTGATATTTAGTTTCACTCATAAGAAGTATATGAGGGGAGCAGAGTGAGAGCCAGTTTTTAATAGCTAGAACTCTATCAATTGAGTTGATGCCGTGAATGTTAATGCCAGCAATTTTGCAGAACATGATAGATTAATCCAAACTGTCCTTAGCAAAGTGTACCAAGTCAATGTGGGACATCTCCATGTTAATGAGTTCTGATGTTGTTTGGCAATCAGAGTCTTGTGATTGAACTTGTGGATGGATTGTGATATATTTGTTGGTTGAGGAAACACATTCATGAAGTCTTCGGTGTCTGATGAAGTAGTGTAATCTGTCTGAGATTCGTCAGATGGATCAATGGTATCAATGGTTATAGGATCCATGGTTTTCCTCTTTTTTCCTATGGATTTGTGAAGCTTTGTGCTGGATATATCTGAAATTTGTTTGCTAGCGGGTGGTGGTGAATAATGTATTGGATTGGAGCTGTCATCATCAGAGCTTGATTTATCTGAGCGAATTGATTTTCTTTTAATTTTCTTATTTGTATTTTGGGTATTTGTTGTGTTGGTTTTTTGGAGGTTTTTAAGTTTAATAGTGTTGTTTTCTTTTTCCTGTTTTTTTGATGAAAGTGTTTTTTTATTGTTATAAGAATTTGATTTAAATTTTAGACCAGAGTCATTTTCGGTTTGCTGTAACTGTTGTGAAGCATTAATTATGCTGACTTTCGGGTTGAGTGTTTGATAAGTCTTTTCATCTGAATGGTTAATTATTGCAGGCATTGAAGAATTGAGGACAGTTTGTGGATCACTTTGTTTAGGTTTGTTAGATTTAGATGGCCTGAATGATGATGCATCATTGGTTTTAATATGGGTGGGAGTTGTTATAGATGAATTGTTTTGAAATTTTTTAAGTGTATTTTCTTCATCGCCTGGGTTTTCCTTGCTCTCATTAGATGGTTTGGTCATATTGTCTTCTTTTGTAGAAAGAGTTTGGCCTAGCATTGTTTCTCGGGGATTAGTACAATATGTATCGTATGAATGATCTTTGAGTATTATTGGTTTGAGAGATTGGTTTAGTAGCAGTATATGTTATTGCTTGGTTCTCTGATTCACTACTATTAGTGTAGAGGTTGGTGTTTGTTCTTTCTTGAAGATTTTCATTTTGAAAGATAGGTTTGGATGTGAAAGGATTTGTTGGAGGATTTATTTGAATCAGATTGTCTGGGTTTGTGAGGTTGCTGTTTGAATTAGTCCCATGTGGTGATTGTCTATTTAAGGATGTGATAACCATATTAATAGGTCTACCAGGGCATCTGTGGACTTTATTCTTTTTAATACCACAGTGTGTGCATATACTTGCTGCACAAGCTTTAATAAGGTGTGTTCTTTGAAGGCAGAAGAAACATTGTGGCTGTACTCCCCTGAAGGTCAAAACCATAGGAGAGCCTCTTGCAGTAATAATGGTGGTTATGTCAGTGGGTATAATGTTTTTCTTTAATGTAAGTGTGAATATAACTGTATTGGACAGGATTTGATCTTCGAAATGAGGGTTTAATAGGTGTTTAAATTTGCTAACTGAACCATAATTAATAAGGATGTCTTGTAGTTCTTGTTCTTTCAAGTGGTTAAGGCAGTTTTGAATTCTGCTGGATAGTGCAACTGGATGGTTCATATCTATGGAGCATAGTATATAATTTCCCATTTCCCAAAGATTGGTAGTTATTTTTAAAGTTCATACGGTCCACCCACGTTTTAAACTCAACAATAACATAGCGGTCATTGGGATGATTAAGGATCATGTGAATGCCTCTGCCTAATTGATTTTGATTAATTAGGCTGTATAGTTGTTCTAGAGAGAACTTATATAATGCACATTGTTGATTTGTTATGGCTAAGATTAATGACTTATTGCTGTAGTAGTTTGTAAACGATTTATACAGTGTGTTGGGAATCATTTTGTTGAAATCATTATTTATTTTTAGGAACATGTCATCATTAAGATCATTTATATTAAATGAGACATTTTCCAGAGTGTTTGATTCTTTTTCTGTGTCTAATTCTGAGATATTCCAATATAGTTCATTGTAATTATCGGCCTTAATATTTTTGGAGATGCTCTCAGAATTTTTAGACCTTACAATATTTGTGTACGTAGAGGAATTTTTCACTATTGGAATTGAGGAAATTGGTTTAGATTGCAAGTTGGCTGATGTAGCAATGGATTGTTCTGTGCTATAATCTTTGTTTGTTTTCGAATAAGATTTATTAGTATTAAAATTTATTTCTTCTTTTTGATTTTTAAATTTACTGTTGACAAACTATAATGTGACAGCGCTGGTTTTGTCGACCTCTGGTGGAAAAGTTTTAACATTAAAAAATTCACTGAAATCATCTTGTTGAAAATTTTGTCTATTATTTTCAGATATGGTTTTCAGGGTATTATTGGGCAAAGGAAATTGCTCATTAGAGTCTTCTGAGGGAGCGTAAAGTCTTTGGAGAGGAGGTGATTGGTTTTTGCTTGTATTTTTAAGGATTTCAATAGTTTCAGTTGATGAGATATTTGTGCTATTGTTGATATTAGGGGTAAGTGGAATATTTTCTAAACTTTTGTTATTTGCGATGGTGTTTTCATTTGATTTATTGGTTTGTGGGTTTTTATTTGTAGTAGAAGTTAGTTTAGTTGCATCTAGATTAGATCTAAGGCTATAATATTTACGACCGATGACTGCATTACAATTAGTTAAGTTGCAATTTAGAATCACAATTTTTTCCATATTCAAAAAAACACTTCCAGTTTTAACAATTTAAAACCAAATTAGCTCAAAAAGAGCTTACCTTGAACAACAAAACTTTCTCTTTTTACTGGTATAGTTTTAAATATCAATCTCTCAGTTGTGAGCTGATGTGAGTGCTGACTATTTTAGAAAAAGTGCCATATAGTGATCTACTGCTACTACTGCTACTATTGCTACTGCTACTTCTACATTAAAGAAGAGCTACAATTCTTAGAAAAAAAATATTCTTACTTTATTTCGTACATGAGTAATATGAAGTTTATTTATAAATAAAGTTAAACTAATGATAATATGTTGATTATAAAGTAAACTAATGCTGGAGATAAAGCTGATGTAGTTATGATTTTTTTCTATATACAAACAATCTAAATAGTTTTAAAAGGAAAAGCAAAACAACTGATATATATATATATGAAAAACAAAAAAACACAAGTTAAAACTTGCTAACGCTTGTATTTATGACAATAGATGGCGTTCTACCAAAAACACCATCAAGCATATGTTTTGTTTACATAAACGTCAGAGCAAGCATTCACTATCTCTAGCTTTAGTTCCACTTTCAAATAGCTTGAAATCATGATCTGAAAGTGGAACTAAAGTTAGAGATAGTGAATGCTTGCTCTGACGTTTATGTAAACAAAACATATGCTTGACGGTGTTTTTGGTAGAACACCATTTATTGTCATATATATATATATATATAAAAGACATATTGGCTTCTTTGTTCAGGCTAATAAATGATATTCAGATCTAAAAATTAATTGCAAATAACAGATAAACTATGTTTGAATAAAATAATATATTGTTGTCTTGTAGAATAGAATAATGATTTATCAGATGATACTAATTTTGTAGCAAATAACCTTTTCTATATTTTGTACTTTCCTTATTAAGTCATTTAAATATGTAGGAATTAGTAATGAAGTATTGTGTGCTACTGGTCATCTTGTATCTTAACAGTGACAATGAGTCTGTGTCTTTAAGCAGACACATTTTTATCATTTACCTATACATACAATATTTCTTAATCTAGTCAAACCTGCAAGAATTAAAAAAGCAAAGACAGAAGAGGATTAGTAGGTTGGCAGTCCTAAATTGTGATTTTTCCTTGCAATAGTATAATCATTAATGAGACTGTTTAGAAATAAATTTGTGGCAGAGTTCATCTAGCAAAGATTATATGTTTAAGTAGCCATATTTAGGAATCCTTTGCCTACCATGGAAGTGTGTGGGTGAGGAAAAATGAACTAAAATGGCTTGCTTAGCCCAATCTGGCTAGGATTTATGTTTAATGGATTATTCATTATAGTGATAAAAATAATAATAATAGAAATGCCGTGATAAAGTAAAAGCCAGTAGTAATACTAAACATAAGTATTTTAAATATATATTTTGCTAAATATAGATACATGAAGAATTTCACTAGTGGCTAAATAGTTATCAAGATTAAATATAAATGTAGCTGCTCTTAGTGAAACTCATCTTCTAGTGAAGGAAGTTTTACTAGATAAATTATTACAAGTTAAATCAGGTAATGAAAGGAAAATGTGTGGTATTGTAAAGTGTTATTTATATATTCTATTATTGTTTTTCCTTAGTGTATTAATGAAAGACTAAAGATGTTAAAATTCAGTGCTCATTTTATTAATGATTATGCATACAATTTACAAGTAGTGAATTCAGGAAAATTATATTTTATTCCTTGCAAAAAACATTACTACAGCAATATCATTAAAAGATAATTTTATTCTTGAAAAATTTAATGCACATACTTGTATAAATAATACACATTTTTCAAAAGTTGAGGCAAATAATGGGTATTTGTGCTATAAATTGAAATGGGCTGTTCTCATTCAATCTTAGCACAATACATTGATTAACTATTATGAGCAATTTTTTAGGCAGATAAATCAATATAAAGACAAATAGATGTATTATTACTTACGACTATGACATTTAATAGATTATATTATTATTAGGAGTCAGAATTATGCAATTGCTTAAGATTGATGGCTGGGTCACTGATTAGTATGATAAATGAATTAAAAAAAAACAATCTTATTTCATTAATATTTACAAAAAAGTTGATATCAATTCTGTTGTAAATACTAAATTTCTACAGCTATTAAATGCTATAATTGTTAATTGGAAACTCCAAGATTGTAATATTACTGAAATATTCTCTTAATAAATGTATATCATTACAAATAAATGTATTCTTGGGTTCATGAAAATGAAGAATCATGACTGGTTTTCTGACAATGATATTTTAATTTGGTTAAAAACAAGCATATGGTATTTCTGCTTAACACAATAATAAACAAAGTATGGAACTTCCTAAATTCAATGATAAGAAAACTTAAAAATTATTGGTAGATTAACACTGCAAAACATAGAGACATTCATTGTTTATAGTCAACCTAGATGATTTTTGATGTGGTGAAAGCAGCATATGAACCTAAGAAATATTATCACAATCCTGTAAAATCCAAAAATGATACTCTTCAATATAATGACAATGATATTTTGAACAAATGAAAGAAGTATTTTAATAATTTTTGTATAATGATGCAAGAATTGAGATGACTTTAAGAGATATATTCCTTTTGTTTACTCATTAAGACTTAGACAAAAGATATTCAGATTAGTAAAATCAAAACATAATGTAATTTTAAAATGAAATATCTGGAGAAGTTTTAAAGTATGAAAGATATATTTTAGATTTAAAAATATTAGATTTTTTAGGAATATATAGACCCCACTCAATTTTAAAAACGTGTTTATTGTTCCAAGTTTAAATATAAAAAGAATAGACACATTTACAATAATTGTCATTGAACATCATTATTATACACTGCACCAAAGACACATGGAATGATTTTTTGAACTTGCTGATGGTAGTTACCAAATATTCAGTGCAATTTTAGATAATCAAGAAGCACTATAGACATTAGTTTTGTTGCCAGGAAAATAGAAAAAAGTTATTGGAACAGAATATATATATATATATATATATTCTCTGAAATGAAATATAATCAATTTATAAGACAACTATATACTTAAACAATGTATAAATAATAAATTTATTAACATCTAATCGATTTTCATTCAAAAATGAACCTTGTCAAGATATTACAATAATAATAATAATAATAATAATAATAATAATAATAATAATAATAATAATAATAATAATAATAATAATAATAATAATAATAATAATAATAATAATAATAATAATAATAATAATAATAATAATAATAATAATAATAATAATAATAATAATAATAATAATAATAATAATAATAATAATAATAATAATAATAATAATAATAATAATAATAATAATAATAATAATAATAATAATAATAATAATAATAATAATAATAATAATAATAATGCCATTTTGTGAAATATATATATAGACAATTAATGGTATAAACAATATTGTAGTTTAAATTCTTTTGAAGCACTTTTGACTACATAGTAAATCTTCATCAACTTTAACTGAATTTCAAAATTTTTTTAAACTTAACATTACATATATTTCCATAAGTTGTGTATGGCCATATTTACAACTTGCTTATTAATAACATCATCCTTATATTTATCAATCAAAATTGCCTCTTTAATTTTTTTCTTTTTATGATGCCTTTCTTCCATTAATATTTTTATTTCATTACTATTAAATGCAAACCTATAATTACAAGTTTTTTTATGGTCAAAGAATACTAAAGCTATACCAAATTGACTATTTACATTATTTTTAATTTGATTATATAATAATTGATGCTCCTTCAATCTTTTTTCTGCAGAACATCTCGATTATAGGTTTACATTTAATAGTAATGAAATAAAAATATTAATGAAAGACAGGAATCATAAAAAGAGGAAAATTAAAGAGGCAATTTTGATCAATAAATATAAGGATGATGTTATTAATAGGCAAGTTACAAATATGGCCATACATAGCTTATGGAAATATATGTAACATTAAGTTTTTAAAAAAAAAAATTGAAATTCAGTTGAAGCTGATGAGGATTACTATGCAATCAAAAGTTCTTCAAAAGAATTTAAACTACAATAGTGTTTATACTATTAATTACAGTATTTATGTTTTTATATATAATATTTTCTATAACCGGTATTGTACTATTACATATATATATATATATAATAAAAAGTCAGACGTTACATGACTTATATATAGCTTGCATTTACAAATATGTAAATATATATATATATATAAATTGATTTGTCAAAGTATTATAAGAAATTAATTGATGTCCATCATTTTTTATTATAGGATTTCTACATAATAACAGGAGAGAAAATCTTATTACTACAACAAGAAAATCTGAGGCATTTGAAATAAAAAAAATAGTATTCAACATGAATGTGTACTTGCTCTGAGATTATGTTCAGTATGTGTTTAGTTGTCTTTGGAACCATTTCTCGACAGCTCAATAAAACAGGGAACAAGATGAACCACAAATTTGATTAGTGAAATCATTATTTTAAAATGATTAAAAGCAAATACAAGGTCTTCATTTGCTTGGATTTTGGATTCACAATAAACTGATGGTTGTATGATTGTTTTCAGTTCAAAAGACTGTTTAAGAATATATTCATTTCTAAAACATTTTTTTTCTTTTTCTTGGAGTTGGAATGGCCATACTTGTTTACAAGTGACTGCTATATGTATGTATGTATAAAAAATATAAAGTTCCCACTCCAAGTTATCTACTACAAGCCATCTTTTACATTCTTAACAGAACTGTCACTAAACATATTACCAGAATGTAAAGGTTTCAGTAGTAATTAAAATATTCTCTGCATATTAATGACATTTTACTTTTTTATACAATATCTTTGGAATGCATGAATTCAAATGTATTATGCGATTTTTTATAAAATAATTCAAATTATGATTAATAAATCTAATTTGATACAACTAACATATTAGATTCCAAATATACGTAAATGCTCTTTTTATTGTCAATAAATTAATTATTGTGAAACAAATTTATACGAAAAACTTGAAAATAATATAATTGTAGGTAAGACCGTTTTTTGCTGTTATAATAATGATTATTACTTTAGAAGTTACTAAGCTGATATTAAGAGTTTCACATTAACAATTATATTTACTGCAGATTATATCGTTATAAACTTTGATTAAACCTTTATACATGTTGTTAGGTATGTATGTGAATCTATTTTTGTAAATGTGTGTATGCATAAATATAACAACAAAGCATACAATTTATTAGTTGTTTCAGTTAGACTAACATAATTTAGATGAATGATAAAAACTTCTATTTGCATCAACTATTTATTACTCGTTTTCTTAACCTGACCTGTCAGCAAATTAGTCATTCAGATAATAAATGATCATCAATGTTTAGAATTGCACCTTTCTGATTATAACGCTTATTGATGAAAATCATAACATTAAAATAATTGCTATTTTTTATTAAATTATTTCCATCACAGTATTAAAAGTAAATCTATTTTTATCAGCTAGTTAAAAATGTATATATAAATAATTTGGGTTTATAAAATAACCGGTAAAACTGTGAATTACCTTTAATTTATATACATGATAGTAAATAATTTATCATTAAAACAATACAATATTGTAAAGATTAAGTACATTATTATTTACAATTAATTTATATTTAATTAAAGAAAATTGCAAGTATGTGGCTTTTACCTGATCTAAGAGTCTCTCAGGATAACATTACTTTAACAACGTGATCTCCAGAGAATTATTTTAAACGCACTAACTTTATTCTCGAGCATTTTTCTAAAATGAATATTGAAAATACTACCGTCTCTAGATATTCATGATTTACAAAGAATGATACAATATAAAATATCAATTTATATGACGAGTCATAAAGTAGATCTACAATTATTAGTAATAACTATATTAAGATTTGATTTATTTATTACTTGGATAGGTAGTGCTCTAGACAATTGCTATAAACCTGTTGAGAAAAAAAAATTCTTAAAATAATATGCATATAATTTTATGTAAATATTCATATCAACAATATATATATATAATTATTAATAAATACAACACTTTCAAATTAAATATAAGATAATAAAAATGATTTTATTATTAGTGCAGTGACATTATACTGTTACCCTTACAAGAATAAAATGATCATTTATGTTTGTAATCTCAAATATTAAAAAATCAAGATACATTATATAATTCAGAGTCAAAATTTAAATTCAAACTAAATGTCACATGTAAACAAAGTTCCATTCAATACAGTTCACAAATAAACATTATCAACCTAAAATGAATAATTCTATATTTACAGGCATTCTGAAAAAAGAGATAGTACAATGATAATGACAACATTTGGAAAAGGAAGTCATTTCCATAGTCTTGTATAATAATTTGAAAGTGATATATTTATTAACAACTACATATTTGACTTCTCTTTAATTAATCATCTGTTTTAAAAATGAAAAGAAATAACTCTTAATCTTGAGTTGAATATTTACTGGCTATATTAAATGAAAGATTATTTACACTTGGTGTGAATTTTACCTTCATCCTGAATTACATCATTTGTTAGAAAGTACATCTTTTTATTATTGGAGATCCACAAATAAAAAATGATTAATATAATTGCAGGCATTTTGATGAAAAGAGTGACAACACAATAGTATTAACATGTTATAAAGTATATATAATACATATATTGAAGCTGCAAATCAGCACTAGTATGGGTTTGAACCCAATCTTGTATATTAACTGACGCCCATCTCATAATAGGTGGTAGTAGGGGTATCTTATAATCAATATTTATAATCAATATTATAATCTTTTATCTAATTTATATTTTATTAATTTATATTTTATGATTAAAACTAACCTGTTTATAATAGTGATTTATTTTATATTTGTAGAAATGTATACTATATTTTGTTTATATTATTAAATTGGCATTAAGAGTAAAATGTTACAAATATTTTAAATTCTTACATTAAAATTCATTTTTCCAATTAATCAATTGGTAACATTTTATATTTATTTTTTGATCAATGTACATTAGAGAGTTATTTATCTACACAATTTAATATTGGTAGGATATATTTTGTAAATTTGTATTTAAATTTTATATCAAATATAAGTTTGAAAGTCATTGTATTATTTATAGAATGTACCAAATTCCTAAAAATTTTGTAAATAAAATTTACTTTCTTTTAATCTAAATCTTAATTAAATAGGCTTTGTTAATATGATGACTGATAAACTTAATCATGCTTGTTGCTGTTTTCTTTTAATTAGCAAAATAAACCATTGGAGCCTGTTTAATGCAGGATTGTAGATTTCCCACCCAAGCAGGCACTTACCACAGAGAAAGTCATCAGAAAACATCATGTAGATTTGATCCTAATAGATAAGGTTGGATCAGATAAATAGTAGAAAATTTTAATAAGAAGGGATTATTATTGAAGAACAGTTCACTGATGAGAGTTGACTGGTATTCATAGTATATCGTGCCTAAAGAATGATGAGGTGAAAAGATTGACCATTTGCTTTTCAGAGCTCTGTTTCCATCAGCTCATTACAATGCAATTCTAGTGCTTTCAATACCTAGTCTGAAGACTGTACTCTGTCAAGGATGTCTGCTAAATGATCTGATTTTCTAACTACCTGTTTCCAGCTAGGGAATGTCTACCGATTGGTTCTGAGGTAATCTCTAATTTGCCACAAGCCTCTGATTCTAGCTTACATTCTTTTTTTTAAAATCAATGTTAATTTGTATTTTATATATCTGTAATGTTTGTACAACTTAATTTTAAAATGCGTCTTTTAATTTTTTTTCTTAAATTTAAAATTATTAATTCTTATAAAAATTTCACATTACTTTAATGCTGCAAATTTACCTTAATTTTTTTTTTGTTGGTAATATTGACTAACTGCCAAGTATAAAACTCAATGAGCAATTAACTTTAAATTCTCTCCCTCTTATTTTCTTCAGTTAAAAATCATTTCAGGAGACTTATTTTCATTAAATTAGTTAATAGAGAAAACTCATTTAGTTTTGTACCTCTTATATTATAAATTTATTTTAAATGACTGGAATTATTTTAAAAAGTCGGGTTTATTATTATTATTCACAACTTAAAATTTCCCTTGTATTTATCTCTGAAAAATAGTGTAAAATCTATCTCAACTAAATCTCTTGAAGAAAGTTTTATAAAGTACATCTATTATAGCGATTTACATATCAACTACCCCCAGTATATGTTTCATCCGCATATATATTTTGTTTGTGTCAGAAAACAACAAAATTGTGATCTACTATATATCAAACTTCACCAGAAGTGAGTTTGATAGTCAATGCCCAAATTTGTCTATGTTGATTAAGAGACCGATTTATTTTGTAATTACCGATAATGAAATTATTTGATAATTTACCAATAAATGAAATATTTGGAAAGTGTGGAAAACTATTTATATTTTAGATTTAATTTTTGCCTTTTCTTTTATATTATATTTATGATCCATTCATTAATGGCCTACAATTTTCATGGACATTCTATTATGTCAGAGAGCCAAATATTTTAATCAGGAATTAATTTATTATGATCATTAGTGATACACTATCTATATATGTATATGTCTAAGAAATTATGTATTTTGTAGTTATAACCATTCATTTATTCTTCTTCTTCTTGTTTTGCTAATTACCTCTTAGGACCTTTAGAATTTTAAATATGGTCAGTCCAATCTTTTACTTTCCCTCAAAGTAGACATATTTCCTACTAAGGAACCCTTTTTCAGGCATTGTCATTAAAATGTGTATGGTAAGGCCAGCACATCAAATCTATTATTACTATTTAGAGATATATTTTGGCTGGAGGGCCAACATTT
Source organism: Epiperipatus broadwayi (assembly GCA_028023455.1). NCBI lineage: Eukaryota > Metazoa > Onychophora > Udeonychophora > Euonychophora > Peripatidae > Epiperipatus > Epiperipatus broadwayi. Next base: position 299,838 of record JAQFVV010012847.1, read on the forward strand.
CTCTCATCATCTACCTGTATATACCAGGAATTTCTTTTTAGCTAAGCCACCCAGAGGATTGTAACAGACCTCATTCATTCTTTGTTGTAATCTATAATATCATACTGCCTTTATCATTATATATATATATATATATATATATATATATATATATATATATATATATATATATATATATATATATATATATATATAAACCTGAAATGCTCTTTGCTATGATGACACGTCTTTTACCAACCAATCCCGTTAATTAGTTAAATCTGATTATCTAATTTATTTAAGATGAACTATTTTTCTTTCCACACTCACACAACTGATTTAAATGTAATAGTGTTTGAAATATACATCATTCATGTCTTGTTATCTATCTATCTATTTATCTATCTATCTATCTATCTATCTATCTATCTATCTATCTATCTATCTATCTATCTATCTATCTATCTATCTATCTATCTATCTATCTATCTATCTATCTATCTATCTATCTATCTATCTATCTATCTATCTATCTATCTATCTATCTATCTATCTATCTATCTATCTATCTATCTATCTATCTATCTATCTATCTATCTATCTATCTATCTATCTATCTATCTATCTATCTATACATATATAAATATATAATAGATCTATTTGTAATCTCTTAAAGAGGGCTAATGATATTTTATTGCTGATTGGTTCTTGGCAGACCAATTAACAAATTTTTACTTTTATTTATCAAATGCCTTGCATTTAGCCACATCAAAAGGAATTTGTGTTTTAATTGGATCGCAATTACCTACTAAATTGAAATGTTCAAATATTTCTTTAATTTAAAATTTATTTAATGTACTTAATGAGTATTTAAATTATGTAATTGTGAATTCAAGAAGTATAACCTAGTCGTATAAACAAAACACAACTTATTTTGTACTGCCAATAATTCGATTACTTAATAAATTCCTGTAATATTATTATTTAAATTAGCTTAGTTTGTCATTACTCCGAATCTCTAATATTAATTACCCTAGTTATTTATAATATTTCTTTGATTTAAATTCAATTCTTTGTAATGTTGTCATAAAGGATTATAAGTGTAACGATTTAAACTATTAGTAGTCAATATCAAATCACAACTGTACCGTTCTGCAACCGTCAGAATTAATCAAATCATTAATTTCTTATATAAACCCTTTATTATTTTTGAGTCTCTTTGTGAACCATGACCTCCAACTGGGACCGAATAAAACCAAGTAGTGCTAGTGTCATCACAAACGTTATCCATTAGTCAGAGAGACATAAGTTCAGGCAAACAAGTTAGGATTCACCATTACCCTTACATCTGTATCTTGTGCATGGTTGGATTCAAGGTACTTTTGCTTGGATTATTGGTCTTGTTGAATGAATACACAATTTTGATCGGCACAATAGAGCTCATCAAAAAATATATTATTCATCAAAAAATCAATTATTATTTTTTGAAGTGTTGAAAAATTGGGCGAATTTTTAATATTCATTCCATATTTTTTTTTGTATAGTCATTATTGCAGTTGTTATTATTACATTATAAAACTTACTTAGTAATACTTTTTAAATATCATTAGATTTTCACTGATGCTGTTAGAAATTTGCAATAATAAAAAAAAAAACATATCAGAAGATGATTAAATGTGCAGTCTTTTTTCCCTCAAAAGTCTGTCCTTCAGAAAAAACAAACAGATAATTAATAAAACTTTTTTTAAACAAGTATGTTTTAATGAGAGCAACCATTTTGTCGTCATATTCTGGCAAATATTTAATTAAAAATTGTTTTTTTTATTGTTTAGGTCTTAAAAAGTTAATATCAAGTAAAGTTTATATATTTAATGTAATTATATTCAGAAAAAGTCAAACATTTATTTTTAGTATATCATCAGCTCCTGCATGCAATATAACAAAATTGATTCAAACATCCTATTTTTAGACATTTTTTTAGTATCTTGCAGATTTCTGGGGTAGAGAAATTTTTATATAGAGTTTCTCACACTCACAAATCATTTCCAAAGTGATATTAATGTTTTTTACTTTTTTGTGATTCCAATTAATATCTTATTCCACTGAAACTATCCTAATTTCTGTTATTTTTTTATTATCAATTCTTTGTATATTTTATATATCCATTATAATTGTATACAACCAAAAAAAAAATACAATTGCACAATAACATGACATTAATAAAAAAATATGGCTGACAGCATAAGAAGCTGATAATAATTAAGTTCTATGCCAACATAAAGAATTAAAAAAAATGAAGATATTAAAAAAAATAGAGAAAAAAAAACAGGAGGAGACAAAAAGATTTGCTTGCAATAAAAATAATATCTTGGCTTAAATATGCCAAATTCATACCATATAAACAAAAGAATATATATATAGAAAATGTATGGATTTATATATATATATATATATATATATATATATATAAATCCATACATGATATATATATATATATATATATATATATATATATATCATATTATATTTCTGCCATTTCAAATAGTAACATAAAAAAACCTTATATATTTTCAACATATTAGGTTCCTATTTATAGATAACATCCTATAACTATTTTGACCTAAATAATATTATAGGAACTTGTGAAGAGACAGCAAAAGAAACATGAGATAAATAATTTAATAAACCAAAAGGCAAATAATATTCAGATAAATAAGCATTGGAGATTTTAAATATAATTGATGAAATTTGAAATGTTATAGTTTGTAAGTCAAGAATAGGAAAGTAATGTTGAAAATATATTTGTTTTTTAAAAAAAAAATAATTATGTTATATATTTATTATATTATTTTTATGTTATAATTATATGTTATATGTTTGATTAATGTTCTAGCTAAAAAAAATCAAAGAAAATGGTAGTTTTAAATTTAAAAGTCTTCCTTCTTAATTGCATTTATTATTTTATTGTTTGTTAAAGGATAATAAAAAGTTACAAATGAAACAATAAAAAATTTATAAATAAATTTAGCTGAATCGATTATAAATGCCAACATGCTTACATCTATAGACATATGCAAAACATAAACATATCAAATGTTCACAACTTTTTAATTAAAATTTTTTTCATCACCTGAAAGAAGTTAGCTTGTTAAAAAGACTAAAATTTCAAGACATAATGGTGCAAACAATTTTAAAATTAGTGACATAGAAGTTGGTCTCATGTTATTCATATCTTTGAGTGACTTTTTTAAAAAATCCTATATTTTAATAATAAAGACATTACAATTATTTTTAAAAATGTTCTATTTTTTACATAATTTTTAGAGTTTCCATAAAATTACTAATATACAATAAAACTTATTGATTATATCATGTGCTATTCAAAAATAATTTGACTGTAATCAAAGATTATCAAGAAATATTACAATTTTGCTGAGATTATCAAGAAATATTACAATTTTGCTGACTAATATGATGTAAATGAATAACAAACATGTAGAGAATCAAAGTTAATCTAGTGCATTCTATCTGATAGATTGCTGTATTTTCACTTCCATATTTAAACTTCTTCTTACAAAAATTATAAAAATACAAATGTCTATGAAATGGGAAAGGGAAACTTAATTTCAGACATCTTGGAACTTCACAGTGTGAGCCAAAATGCTATTTACTTGTTTTGAAGTTTTACTGTATTATCTCAAATTTAAATTTACAACTTGCTTCTGAGTTAATTAACTTTTATTCTAAAACTTTTAAACTCCAGCTAACATTAAAGTAAAATTAATATTTTTCCAAAATAAGGAATAAACCAAGAATCAGTGAACAATTAACACCTTAAAATTCTTGTAATTGGCAATTAAGATCTTTGATTATGTAATAAATAAGTTTTAGATATACTTTTGCTTAAAGTTCATAAAGATCTAATTAACTGCCTATAAGAATTGTTTTTTTCAATATTTAATAAAAAATAAATGAAAATATTTAATCTTTAACATTGCCTACTAACAAAATGCTTGTTTTTTATAATAACTTTACTATTTTCTAATTTGTTTTAATTGTTTGACCATTATCAAAATACAGAATTAATTATAAGAACAAAACTAATTTATGTCTTGAAAATGCTTTATCAATTTCTACAAAAAAAATTTCTTTATGATACTAAACTAAGAAAAATTGTTTTAATTCCACTAAAACAATTATCTAGTTGTAAAGTCTTTAAGCAATCATGTCTAATGATTTTCATAAAGTATTATATCAATCATAATTAACAACTTTGTTATTATAAACCACCAAAACCTTTTAAAAAAATCTCAAGGAAGAAAAGAAAATAGTTAAAAAGTATTAGTCATGTATTATGTTTAGGTTATCTAAAATTTTAATAATAAACAGTTAATTAGTATCTGATAAAGAATTGTTGTTGAAACAAAGAAAAATCTTTCTAGTGTGCGCTTGTCTGGACAACTGTTTTCAAGATAAACTTCTAGTAAACTTTTACTTAAAAGAGATTGTTTTCCAAAATATTATTATTATCAAAATCTTTAAAGCTTATTAGAAATTTGCTGAAGTTTAAAATTTACTTTTGTTATATTATGTTGGTGAAGTATAGTTGTCAACAAGTAATTAAATATGGAATTTAAAAAATTGTATCACAAATTTTACCATTATTTTTCTTTACTTGATAATAAGGGTTGACTTGACCAAAACTTATGCCCATTAGTTAGTTGCAAAGATCCACACATTGAAATGAAAGGATTTGCTCTTGGAAATATTATCCCCTAATTATTTTCATTATACTTATTACATTTTGCCACACACACATATATATTCTTGGAAAGATATAGCTTGTTATGTTGATCCTATTTATTTGTTAAATGATATATATATATATATATATATATATATATATATATATATATATATATATATATATATATATGTGTGTGTGTGTGTGTGTGTGTCTGACAACCCTAATATTTTACTACACTTGTATATTTTTGAAATTATAAATAATATACTTATAACTATTTGAATTTATCATATATTTATGGTTGTAATATTTTATACTTTGAATAGTGGGCATGGCATTCTTTTAAAATCCCATGTACACATTATAAGAGATGTTTTTTCCTCAATATGATTAATAATTTTAGACTTTAATATTTTTATGACAGTGTTAATTATTAAAACAGGCAAAACTTTCTATACATAGTGGCACTCAGTACAAACCAGAGTAATCAATGGATGCCAGAAGGCTTGTGCATAAAATCCCTATCTAGTAACTACTCATCCAATATCCCCAGACTAATTTCTTGCTTGTGGCCTTTGGCAGTGAGGAGCCTTGGATCTGAGAGCACTGCACCTACTATATGGAGAGTTTTTGCCTGTTTTAATAACAGTTATGAGCAAGCATAAGAAATGGTGGTGTTAGTTAATACATGTCTATATATTAGTTTAAATATTTGCCAAGCATGCATGTTTTGATCATATTCACTCACACCATTTATATAGAGTTTAGTATTATAAAATAATGGTAATTATATTTTTATCATGTATATAGAAATATATACATTTCAGAATTAATATTAAAGTGTTATTCTATAATTTTATATGAAATATCTAGAAAATATTTATCATTATTAGATCATTAATTTTCTTAGGATGAGACCTAAAATATAAATTGAACAAAAAGAGTTTGTAGAAATTCTGATAAATCATAAAAAAAAAAAATATAGTTTGCTCATTTGATGATTAGATATTTTTTATCTACATTATGTTCAAATTTATACTTTTATATAGTATTAATTACTAAAATATTTAATTCAGTCTTACGTCTGACTATTTTCTTTCTTTGTATATTTGAAGAATTTAGTTATTTTGAATATTCTGTTCCCACACACATCAATTGCCATTTTATTGAAGATACATAAACACGTATAATGATGTTATTTTGCAAGATAGTTCTGATGCTCATATGTTTTTTACTTTCGTGAGTATAATCATTATGCTGCATATGAACAAATATAGTGAAGGCATCTGGACTTAGTGCAAATATTACAATGTAATATCTCTTCTAATTAAACAATTAGTTTGAGAATATTTAACTTGATATTTTATTAATAAATAATGGTTCATTTTATATCTTTATAAGTTAAGTGTAAACTAAGTATTAACTTATAATAATGTTTTATTAAGATAGTTGTTTGAGATGCAATAAAATTTTCCATTATATCTCAAGCAATTGTGACTGCTCTTTATTTAATGCTTTTTTCACACATCTAATTTTAAATCTCTCTTTCTCTACACTTCCAATTAGAAGAATCCGTGATCTTTCATTACAGTAAATTTATATAGCCAATGATAAAGTCTGTTCTACTTCTAAATAAAGTACACACATTTTAATTTTGCTCTATCAATATGTTGTCAGACTAAGAAAGATTGTTCATTATTTTACCTTCTGCTACATTTAATTTAATATTTTCAAAATAAAACTTAGTACTGAATCATCTCCAAAATTCTTTTACTGACTTTTTATTATAATATATATATATATAAGACATATTTTGCAGGTTCATCTGTGTTAAAAAATTTAAATATTGATATACCGACGTTTCGACTTGATCACACAAGTCTATCCACTGGGTGATAAAAGGGTAGAAAGATGGTTGTAGAGGCGCTACAATCACTCATTTGAAAAAAAATGTTAAAGTTCAACCAATAGCAGCTATTGGTGGAACTTTAACATTTTTTTCAAATCAATGATTGTAGCATCTCTGCAACCATCTTTCTATCTTTTATCACCCAGTGGATGACTTGTGTACTGCTATTGGTGGAACTTTAATGCTTTTTTTAAAATCAGTGATTGTAGCACCTCTACAACCATCATTCTACCTTTTATCACCCAGTGGATGACTTGTGTGATCAAGTCAAAATGTCGGAATATCAATATTTAAATTTTTTAACATGGATGAACCTGCAAAATATGTCTTTTATATATGCAACACATAAAAATCTTCATATATATATATATATATATAGTAAAAGTAATAAATATAACAATATATTTTATAAATAACTATAATAAATCACAGAATTATTTTCAGTTAGTTTTTTAACATTTTTCAACTGAATACCATTTAATTTCAAATTTGATCTAAAAAATACTAACATTCTTCACAGGAATAGAAACCATAATAAAAGTAAAATTAAGGAGGAAATTTTTATAAAAAATATGGGATATTATAATTAATAGACAATGTTTTAATACTAAAATTCTTGAATATTAGAATATAACATGTTTATTTCCAGTAAGTTTAAATTTAAATGGTTTCAGTTGAAGAAGATTAATAAATTAACTGAAAGTACTTGTGCAGTTTAATATAGTTATTTATAAACTACATTATCACTATTAAAATTCATTATTCTTATTACAATTTTATTGCAATAGTTATTCTCTAATGGATATTTTATTATATATATATGACTTCATATTATTATTGTTTTCAGGATATTCTACGTAGTGAAATAGCTAAATAGCTGGTGTTTCGGTACAATAACATATATTTATCCATGAAAATATTAGAATTAATATATATATATTTAACCTCCATCCTGCCATACATTTTACAAACATATCAATAATTTGATCTAAAAAAAATAAATCACTCCCAAGATGCACGTTCTATGCTGAACTAATATTTTTTAATTGACCCAGATTACAATCATATTTGTTTACTATTTACTACTAGTAAATTATTACAGTTTGATTAATAAGTTTTTTTTTTTTTTTAAATTTATAACTTTGACAATTTTCATCCTAAGTTAACATATACAGTATGTGTTTATTGCTTTTAAACAAATAATCAGATTATTTGTGCTCTGTAATATATATGAAGTTTCATATAAATTTCTAGAACCAGGAGTAAAAAAATAAAGCCGTGATCTATGGACCTTGAGCTTTAGAGCCTACCACTTTATCACTACTATACTAAATCAGGCAGAATATTTATTCTATGACCTGAGTTTTAAACTCTGAAATATTTCATGAACTTATTTAGCTAAAATCTAAAATTGGTTGATTAATGGATATTTATCGTTTTATGTAATAGGCTTGCCATGTTAATAACCGGGAATAAAAATCTGGGTCAAGTAAAATTCTTTCCAAAAGGCTTATAATTTTTTTCCTAGGTAGTTGGTATGTAATCAACACAAATTCAATATCGGTAAATAAATAAAAGTCTAGATATTCTTAAATAAAGTTAGAAACAAAAATTAAAAAATGCTCAATTTTAAGACATCTTCACTGTTATTCTAAAATATGTTTAGTCTGCAACAGGCTATTTATTACAGTCTGTTTTTACCTTTTATTTTTTTATTATAAAAATATATAAATTACTATTAATAAGTAAATGCCTGCCTGAAAATATTGGAAAAGAGATTATTCTGCAATGGATTGTTTAAAGCCGTCTTTATATATATATACAAACACATATAAATATATATGATTTCAATAAGCAAATTAGAATTTCATTAACTAATTAGAGCATGTTTTTTTTGTTTTTTTAAAAGTGAATGAACAAAAAGTTGACAGTCTCTCCATATGGTCTTTCCTTATTAGAAAATATATCTCCGAGATTGAAAAAAAAAAAAATCTTTTAATTTGTAAATATTACATCCTGAAACGAACTGAGTGCAGATAATTTCATTTGATGGTCTGTTATTGTGATGTTGTTTTTATCTTCTCTTAATAATAGCAATTAAAGTTGCCATTGCTTATGATACATGACTGAACTTATTCTTTATTGTGATGTAATTGCTTATTAAATGTTGTCATGGTGACACTGATGTCTTGAAATAATCTAATGATTCTCCAATCGTCAAACACTAATCAATCAGATTTTTAGTTGAAGTTTTGACAACAAAAACTTTTCACCTGTTTTTGTAAAAAAGAAAATAGATAACAACAAAAAAAAATCTAAAAGAAACGATTAAAAATTAGATATTTATTGAGCTAAATAAAGTTATTTAAGCTTAAATAAAATTGTAAAAATTCAAAAAAAATTTAAGTACTATTACATTATCATTTATATTAAAAAGGCTAATCATTTTTTCGCATAAATATGTAGTATAATTTTAGTGTAGGTAGAAGAGCCATCTAGGAAGCAAAAAATATAGTAAATCAGATAAAAATAAATTTATTATCTTACATTAATTATTATTAGACACAAACAATCTCCGAACAGTTAGCTCATTGTAAAAGAGCTGTCTTAAGTTTAGCTCAGTGGTAGAATAGAGCTGAAAGTTTCCGAAACGCTTTTTAATTGAGTTAATGTATATATATAAAACTTAACTCAGATTAAGTCAATAAAACTGTTAAGTGTTCAGTCTGTTACTAGTATGCTTGAACTTCATATAACTTCTAAGACATTTAATTATACATCTACATGTATATTATAAAAGATGATTGGACAAATTTACCTGAATAATATCTAACTTAGAAAAATGAACAAACAAGATAAGATAGCTGCAATTTCAATCCGGGTAATTGAATGAAATTGATTCATAATAAGATCATTTTAGTTCCACAGTAATTAACTATGAAATAAATAATTTTTGTTGATGTTTATAACTTTAAATTATGCATGTAAAGTCAATAGTTTTGTAAGTAAAAATTTTATTATAAAAAGATCAGTAAAGTACTGATTTCAGTATATTCTGAATACTTATTATTTAAAAGATTGTTTACTTATAGTAAATTTAAACAATCTTATAATTTTCTAAATTTTATTTACATTTTTTACCCAGTGTTGGGTTCTTCTTCTGAACTCTGATGTTTGACTAAATATAGAGCTGGTTCCGTTGGTAACTGAGGACTTTTCTAGACAATCATAAATTTGTTTCAAGTAATTATTCTTTCATTAACACAATTACCAATTCATTATTTATTAACAAATAATAATATAGAATCTTGGGAAGATCTGATTTCATTGATGCATTGGTCTTAAAAGAATTAAAATTCACTGTAGCATTCACATCAGAGAATAAAGTTCTATGGTTTATGTTTCAATAAATATCTTATTTTCTCAGAATTTAAACCAATTAAGTTATACAATATATATTCAGGCCTTGCAATTTAATATATTGTAATAAGTTCATCATATATTAGAATTAAAGTTGGGAAAACAATAATTGTTAGATAATAAAGTATCTATGAACTGAAATAAATTAAATGTGAAAATAATAGTACAAAATGTATAAGAATTTTTTAATTGAGATGTAGCAACAGACATATTAAAGTAAAAAAAGTAAAAAAAAAAAAAATTGTAAGAATATTTTAATTGGGATGCAGCCATAGATATGTTAAAGTAGAAATTGTTTATAATCCAAAGTACAAAAGTTTTAAAAGTAATACTCCTTCAAATAATAGATTGCCAACAGTTCAAAATTAAAAGGAATTTTAAGATATGTGATATATATATTGAAGTGGTAAATCGGTAGTACATATTTAACTTGACTGCCTGATGACATTACATACCTTTAAAGTAGGGTTTGAACCAGTTTATATGTTTATTTGGTCATTCAGGAATGTTAAGCATACACATATATACATATCACTTCCACCCTGTTTATTCAAAATGGTTATGTGTAACCAGTTGAATTATTATTTTAGCTTAAGTATATTTTATTTCCAAGCTTGTAAATTCCCTTCACTTAGATAATTGTGTATGTGCATATATGTATTACAGATATAAAAATGAATACAATTAATTTAGAGCTAAAGCAAATGCCAGAAAATTCTAAAAAGTATTATTACAATTTAAAAAGGTCATTCTCATTTTAAATATTTCAAGTCAAACAAAAATCATATTTTAAAGTTATTTGCAATTTTAAAAATACGTTTAAATAATGCTTTCTGGAATGTATTGTTTATATCTTCGAATATTGCTAAATTTCAAGTATAGGAGGAGCAGAAGTTCTAGGAATGCACAGAAGGAATTCAAATCACTCTTCTCTCTCATATTCGTTTAGAGAGTGGAAACAAAATGAACTGTGAGTAAAAACAATTTGCCTCCATGATCTTAAATCGTCTCTGTCCTGCCTTCTGCCATGCCATCGCTACTTGAGAACTGTTATGTCTAACTGTGAAAGAACTATTGGAAGATGTTTACCATTATTTTGTCAATATTCTGCCTTTGCATCCAAACTTCATGTTTTTATGCTAAATGGCCACCATAAATACTAAAGGTAATTCGTTTTGCCGAAGAATGAACTCTTAATTCTCCTCACTTCACTTCTTTCCTACATCTTAATTGTAATCATAATATAATTTTATTTATTTGGTAACTGATTATAATCTTAATTATCATTAAATTTGTGATTTTCTCTCTTAAGGTTTAAACTTATTCTTTGAAACGCTAAGCACAGAATTATGTACTTTAAATCTATCATTAGCTTTTTTAAGTTTCACACTCTAATTATTTTATTTCATATGGCAAAACTTATTTTAAATATATATCTTATTAAATTAGTTTTAGTATGCTAATGTTTTAATCTAGCGAACTTATATTATTTCAATCATCATTCCGATATTTGGAATATTTAAATAGTTAAACGTAAAATTTCTTACTGAACGCTGTTTGCTCGGGTAAATATTTGAAATATATGCTTAATGGCAGATTGTTTAAAAATTATATTATGGCATAAGATAAACCTTTTGTTGTTGTTACTATCGATATTTAAATGCATTTTATCTTCTTAAAATAAATTTGATTATTAATATATTTTAATAACTATTTATTATTTATACGCCATTAAAAGTTAAATTGCTTATAATATATTGTCGTTTAAAATACTTGGACTTGTTAAATAGGAAATAATATTTTCCCTCTTCTATATTCAACATCCTAAATTTATTAAAGTTATACGTATGATGCTGAGTGGGTTATTATTTTATCATGGCGTTACGCATGCTATTATTGCTTTATTTAAGCTTAAATTATTTCATTAATCATTTAAGACTTAAGCCATATTTGCGTTGCTTACTTATGATAGCATTTTAAAGAATTATATTTTGCTTTATCATATTTACTCATCCGAACTCCGGATTTTCTTTACGTAACTCGTATAGGAATGAGGTTTGGTATAACCGATCTCAGGATAAACATTAGAGTATTAAGGCTCTGCATGTGAAACGTCGGAGGGCATACCATGGAATCCTTACCACTCATTTTCGAATATTACCTTGTGATAAACACAAGTGGAATCATATATGTGATAAAGCCTTCCAGTCCAAAGATGGACATCTCCATTTTAAACGCTGTCATTATAGTTAGCACTGCGAGTTCTTTTATGTGTAATTTTCATATTATCTATAAGATGTGGGGCAGTGATGTTTGTAAACCACTCATTTATAATTTATCGAATATTTTAGGATTGTCACAGTAAAACTTATTAGGTTAACCCATTCTTCATTTGTACAGGCCCAGATATGCTCATAAATGATAAATTATTAACTATCATATCAAGAGTAAACCTCTTTTTAGAGATGAATTTGTAAATGTCCTTATCATTACTTAAAGTAATGATCACAGTATTGATAACATTAATTTATTATTATCTATAACTCATTAGCATTTTAAATCAGTTGCTTATATGCAAAGTAATAACTGCATTAAATCTGTGCTATGTTTTCTAATGTAAATTAAATTGTTTATATTTATTAAATTATTATGTTTTAATAATTACTCATGTGTTGTGTCTTACTGAATCTCACTCATTGAATTTCATTAAATATTTATAATAGTGTTAGTGATATTTAGAAGTTATAACTTATTACTTCAAATAGATATTTATCTCTGGGTTATTCTGTTCTTGCTCATTCTGGATGGATACTATTTTATAATTCATGTTTCTTTTGCAATTCTAGCTGTGTGCAATTCATTTAAAATTTATAAATTGCCCTTTCACATAAGATATTTGACTGAGCCAAGATTTGATATCATTTATTTACATTAATTACCCTATAGATCTCGTGTTTCTCTGCTGTGTCTCTGGACTGGAATGAATAAAATTTCATGTTATCGTCAGAAGTGTTGCTTATAATGTTATAGTTTTAGAGAAGAGAAAATAGGGCAAAATTCATGATTGCTCCTGACCTGTGTATCTCGGGCATGAGTGGATTTAGGGTACTTTTGCTTAGATTCTAAAACTTGTTAAATGAACATACAATTCTGACCGTTACAATATGACACCTAATATTAATGATACTGATAAAATAATAATAAGATATTAAAATTGAAAGTAAAATGAGAGATATTTAAAAATAATTATATAACAATAATAATGGATACACTGCTGTTGTAAAAAAAAAAAGATAAAATTATAACAGATTAAAGCATGAGAGTAAAAAATAAAGAAGTGAGAGAGCAAAAAATCTTTGAATAAATAGAAATAATTAATAAATTATAAAAAATAAAAATGTAAAAAGTTAATAAATATTGATGTAGGTAAGAATAAGTTTAGGAAATTTCACAGTAATTTGAAATTGAAAAATCAATATGCTGGAAAATTGTAAATAAAAAGCAATGATATCATTAAATGTATAGAAATGTTTTATGAAGAATAATACAGTAATAAAGAAAAAAATGCAAAGTATCTCCTACAGTTGCTAATTTTTCAAATTGCCCAGCATTTTATATGAAAAAGAGTGATATGCAATTAAATTTATGATGAGGGAGAAGCCTCCACAAAATAATGGAAATCTAATCGATTTCTTAAATGAAGCAGGTGAAGAAATAAAGCATCGTCATCCATAATATACCCACATGGTTGAAAGAATGCTTTTTAATAACATTGATATATAAGAAAGATAATAAAAAAGATGTTAAAAAATACAATCAGTTTTATACAACAGCTTTGGCAAGTTTATAATTATAACTCATCTGCAATAATCTTTAGATTATAATCACTCAAACAGTATTTAAAAGTGGTTTTAGTACTGTGAATCACATCCAAGTATTGAGAAAGTTTATATAAAAGTCTTGCAAATGTGAGTTTCCATTATGCTTTGAATAGGTAGATAATAAAAGAGATTTTATTCTATAAGCATTTTTATGGTGATGAAAGCATTGAATCATCAAAATGTAGACTCAGCATATTATCACATTATAAGATATATAAATTTAATTCACTTTTTATATGATAGATTGTTTTTCAGAAATTATGTGTAGAAGAAATTTGTGTAAAAAATACATTGTATATTTGAAAAATAAAGAGAGTGGTTCCAAACCTAATAAATCGATAAAAATCATTTAATAAAGCATATAAAAATTTTGTTAAAATGTTATATTTTTTGTGTGCTATCAAATTTTAATTCAAACACATTGAACTTAAATAAAAATAAGTTATAGGAACAAAATTTTATTTGAAAACTAAAAAACATGAATGTGATAACACTTACTATGAAACATTAATTGGTTTCTCTACACAAGGCACTGAAAACTTTAAAGTTCAAATTGTTTTGTCACTTCCACATTATAAGTAAAAAAATTGAAATAAAGATGATTAATATAATTTATCAGAATTTATTACTTTTATTTCATTTAATTTACTAATTTTTTAATACATTTGAAAAAAGAAATTGTAGGCCCTGAAACCGTACATTTATCAAAAATATGGGTGTATCTTGCTTGTCCATAAAACTGAAAAGTACCCATGATTTTATTTGTTGTAACTGTCTGACAATAAATACCTATGTTTATATATGATTGAACTATTATTGCTGTCACTAAAACTTGCAATATATAACTTGCCATCTACTGATTTTTGGCAAAGTTAATAACTATAAATTTTGACAAATTAATCAATTAAATTTCAACAAAATTAAATTTTTTTAACATAAATACCAACAAAAAATTTATTTTTTTAAACCAAATGTCAAAATGCAAAAAAGGTACTTCTCTTTCAGAACAAAATGTCAAAAACATTACAATGGCAGCAAATAAATTTTTCTGCTTGCAGGAATAGTACCCCAAAATGGATTTTTGGTTTTAAAATAATGAAAAATAAAGACATTAAACTTTTTTTTTAAATTATATGAAAATAACAGGCATATTCCTTTTTAGTTTCATGACCTCAGAAAACAAATCTGTAAATAAACACCAAATTATGAACATTTACAATCTTTTAAAATGTCTTAGATTCTCCTATATATTTAAAAAGTAGGGTGAAGATAAGAGTGGTCACTCTTGTCTTTTAAATAAATATTGTGTTAAGATTTGTAGAGGTATCTACTGCCATTTTTCAGGCACATGGTCTGCTTAATATATATATTAATCTTTTAAAAATGAAAATAAATTATTTTATATTATTTACATAAAATTATTTAAAATTTTAAAAAAAGTTTAATAACAATGTAAGACAATCTAAGAATTACTTGGAGAATATAAAGTCATTTTTAAGCCTTCTGGACAATAACATTCATTTCTTCATTCTAATCATGAATAAGTCACAACTCTAATCCCAAAGTACCATTTTTTTTTACCAATCATGTTATTTTAAAAACATCTCATGTAGAAATATATATATATAATTTTTAGTTATTTAGTTACTGTATTTACAAATATTCAGTTATATAATTACACACATAGATAGATAGATAGATAGATAGATAGATAGATAGATAGATAGATAGATAGATAGATAGATAGATAGATAGATAGATAGATAGATAGATAGATAGATAGATAGATAGATAGATAGGTAGGTAGGTAGGTAGGTAGGTAGGTAGGTAGGTAGGTAGGTAGGTAGGTAGGTAGGTAGGTAGGTAGGTAGGTAGGTAGGTAGGTAGGTAGGTAGGTAGGTAGGTGGGTGGGTGGGTGGGTGGGTGGGTGGGTGGGTGGGTGGGTGGGTAGGTAGGTAGGTGGGTGGGTAGGTGGATGGATGGGTGGGTGGGTAGGGGGGTGTAGAGGGTGTGTAGGTAGTAGGAGGGGAGGGTAGAGAGAGGGAAGGTGATGAGATGGAAGGTAGATAGATAGATAGATAGATAGATAGATAGATAGATAGATAGATAGATAGATAGATAGATAGATAGATAGATAGATAGATAGATAGATAGATAGATAGATAGATAGATAGATAGATAGATTATGAATTAGAAAAAGTTAACCAACAATAAATACTTTGTCAGATTGTTAATAGAAATGGAAATATAATGGATGAAATTAATCTAAGTCTTATTCTTATATGAAGTGCTTTTGATCATCTAATATTAAAATAAAATATGTTTATATGTTTGAAAAAAAAAAGTTTTTAATAGATGTGTTTTACCAATTCTTATTTATAAACCTGAGACTTGGAAACATAATAGAAGATTAATACAGAGACTCAGCTCATTCAATGAAGTATGAAGAGATATATGTTAGAAATAACCTGAAATGTTAAAAATAAAATTTATGGATGAAAATACAATGACTTTATTGACACCATTATCAGATCAGAAATGGAATTGACCTGGACATATTTCTAGAATAGATAAATAATATTAAAGATTTAAATTCAATTTTAAATGATTATAAAAAACCTAGAATGAAACAACATAATGGATGGGTAATGAAATAAAAAAAATGCTGGTATGTTGTGAAGAGAGATAGGTATCATAGTAAATGGATTAAATTTGAAGTAACTATCTTGCACAGGATTGACAATGGTTGAAAATGATATATGTATATTATAATGCTATATAATATAGGACAGTAAAAAGTTATTCAAGCTACATATTGATTGTACCATTTATAACAAATCTAAAAACGTAACATTACAAATAAGATAATCCCTTTACAAAGCAAAATATGATTGAATGTTTACATTTTCATTCATTTTGCTTCTAAATATTTATTATTAAATATTCATTTAATTTAATAAAGAAAATACTCATTTATTTTGCAGAGATACATAAATTTATTTAACATTTATATTTGATTTTATATAACTTGCAGTATGTCAAAATGTTGATTAATTATATTATTAATCTTTATTTTCGAATAATTATATATGTGCATTTTGTATAAGTTTATTTCCACTTTGTATTTTTAAGCTCTAAATATATACCTGCACACATACTAGATTGCATGTCATGAGGTCAATTCATATCAATATATATATATAATTATAATAAAAGATTGTTGTTTTTAACAGAAAGTTGATATTTGTTTCATAATATTTTAAACTGTTTTTGATTGGTTGAATTCAATAAATAATTGGGTTGTTTAAAAAGAAAAGACAAGATGAATATTAAAAAAATTTATACAAATTAAATTGTCTTTTTTCAAAAATAAAAATAAAAAAATTAAGATAAGGATATGATACTTCTTTTGTTTTTTTATTGTATATTTATCTGAGATAATACCATGAAATATTATCTAAATAAAAAGGAATTGTATTAAGTTTGCCGTATTTATAAATTATAAAATTGAACTGTGTGCTAAAATTTGGAGGTAATTTGTTTAGCAGTTTAAAATAAAAAATAATATTACTAAATCAAATCTATAAAAATTGATTTTAAAAATGTCAATAAGAAGGTATGGGACAGAAAATTACAAAGCAAATTAGAGATACAATTGATGGTAAATCTAATAATAAAAGAATTTAAAATTACATCTAAATCAATGTTTAATAATTCTTGCAATTAGAATAATTTTTTTTGTTTTGTCTTTGTTTTATATGATACAAAAACTTAACAATTAAAAAATGTTTGTATAAATGATTAAAATATAAAAATGTGATTTGGAAAAGAATGGAAAATTATAGGTCATTAAAACAAGATTAGAAATAAAACAAGTAAATGGAAAAAAACCTATTATTTTAATTAGGTAGCTGAATAGGATTTGATATATACTTTGAGATAGATGAATATTCTTGCAGAGCATGAAATAAAGATAAGTAAAAGAAAGAAATTAATAATATTATAGAAAATTTCTAGGAATGCTTAAAAACTAGTATAGGTTAATATACAAAATTTGACTTGTGATAGAATACTGCGTATAATGACAAAAATATGGTAAAAATGTAGAATTTTTGAAAAAAGAATAAAAAAGTCATTAAGGTGGAAAATTAAAATACAGATCGTGAATTGGAGTTAAATGTGCTTAGCTAAATGCAAAGTAGGGAGTATTAATACATCTTAAAAGACAAGATCAAAGATAGAAATGTTCTAAGACCATATATTTAAAAGAAAAAGTGTGTGAGGGAGGGATGCACAACAGAAAAATTACAAAGTATTGCTGTTTTTTTTGTGTGTGAATTATAAATGATTTATTAGCAACTTTAGAGTAAAAAATAAGATATCTAACTACAGTCAAAAAATCAATTTTATGCAAACGAAATTTTATTTAAAAATATAAATAAAATAATTTTATGATTACACGTAACTTACAAAGACAATCACAATTATTTTATTTAGGTAAACAGTCATTCTTTTTTCTTGAAAAAAAACATGATTATGTGCTTCCTGGAAACAATAATTGACAAATCTTTTTACATTTTACTTGTAGTTCTATTTCTGCTTGTTTCCATCATCTAGTTAAATTGTTAAATTTTTTTAGAAAAATTCAAACTTTATATTTTCTAAATTTACTCGTCTGTTAATAATGATACTCAGATTTACATGAATGTATTTAAAAAAGCTTGAATGTTTTTAAAAACATTTAACATTTTAATTAAATGATAAAAATAGTCAACATATAACTACAAGTAACATGCCATCTTTACAAACATTTAGACAATGTTTACGTTTTATCTTCTTAACTTTTTTTTTTAGAATGCGTACTTATTTAAAAATTATCTTTAATAAATAATATTAGTCTTATTATATAATGATATTTTATATTATGTTTACTTGAAAATGACATACAAAAAATTAATTTATTATAATTATAAATATTTATAAAAAATCGAAATTTAACCATATTATAAATATAAACAGCTAAAATAAATAAAAGATATCAGCTACTTAACTAAAAAAGCTGATAATTTTTTGTGATTTTTGCATTTCTTTTATTTGAAAAAAAAATTGATAATACTAAAAGCAATAGATCATCAAGTATTTTTTTAAAAAATATGCATTCAATAGTGTTCCAATATAACATGACTTACTTCATTATGTGCTTTTGTCCATATGAGAAAGTGGTGAACTTGAAAGCTAATGATGTTTGGATTAAAGCTCAATCTTAGACTTCTGGTGCTCAAACATTGGATGACATATCAAGAACTACATAATTCAATTATATTTAACTATCCGCATAATTAAAAAAAAGTAAAAATTATACATGCTTTCATAAAATCTTAAAATTTTCATGCATAAAATTTATTATCTTGTCTGAATATTCATTTGCAGAAAAAAAATCCATAAAATCACCATCATTGATTACTCTAATTGACATTATATGCTAATAAAATGAAGAACTGATTTTTTAAAAAAATATCTTCAGACATTTAACAAACTCATAGTTTGTTATAATGCTAAAAGTTCCTTTTTGACTGACCATTATAATACAATTAGTTTTAAATTAATAGCAGAAAATTAGTCTTGTTTACAGACAGATTGCTTTAAAACAGTACATATTATAATGGTAAAGAGGAAAATATGCTTAATTATGCTACACAAATATTTAGCTTCAATATATAAACTATGTATCCCAACTACCCAGTCAGCTATCATGTTAAATTAATGTGAATAAATATACACAAAAACATATTCAAGATAAGATTAAAGTCTGTGAAGTTAGCAATTTTTGCCTAGTCCACTTTCAACTAAGTTATTTTACTCATAGACATGGCAACTGACAAAAGAGAGGAGATTGCAGGGTTTATTAAAGAAACATAAATGGGTAATTAGCATAATTTAATAGCTGATTATTAATTTAACTAAGCCAGTTTTAGAAAGTGTAATGCAGAAGTCTTTCTTTTTTTAATTGTGTTCTTATCTCTTGCAATGTGTCAGGCCTCTTTCAATTTATTCTTGAAAACATTATGTTCTAGGCATATAATGGTAGCAGAGGTAGACTTGAAGAGGTGGCAGGAAGTGGATTGACATTCATACAAATTGATTTTGTATCTATTTGGGCTTGAGCACAATTCTATATGTACTGGTATTCTGCTAATTGAGTAGACAAGTTGATTTTTGATTCACTATAATATACAGAATAACAATTGATGTGAGGACAAGTGGTGTTATATATGATTGTTATTTCTTATTTGGGGAGAAATGTCTTTTGTGTTGTTAATAAGTTGGCTCAGAGAGGAAGGAGTGTGTATCTCAATATGCTTTTGCATAAATTTATTTACATTACATTTCCTCTCAATACTGAATATCAAAAATTTTAACATTACATGTTAAAGTATTTAAAAACAACACCAATTACATTGAGAAACACCCAAAGTTAATCATTAAAAAAAACATTATTTGCATACATCTAAATTCCTAGTTTTAAATTGCAAAAAAAAAAAATTGTCACTATTTGGAAAGAGTAGTTGTGTAACCAATATTAATTTATACATTAAATTAAATAATATTTGTAATAATTATTAAGCTACTCAATGAATGAATTACTTTGAAAATAATTTACTTATTTATAAAAACACAAGATTGTCATGATAAGATTATATATGTTTCATGCATAGTTCAGGAAATTTTAAGGCTGAATATTCAACAGTACAATTTGGTAAAGTGCTTGATTCAACTGTAATAGCTCTATTTTATTGTGTCAAATAAAAATAAATGACATTCACTTTTACATTATCACAATTTGCCTGCATGCTTGAAATACAACATATCCTTACATAATTTCTTCACTCTAACTTTATATCCACTTATTTTTTTCCATTTTTTAAATAATTCCTTCAATAAATAAAATATTTTTTCATTTATTTTATTCAACAATGGATATCTTATCTTTTCAATTTATTATTTTCAATTTTTCGAAATAAATAATTAAAAAGCATACTAACTTTTATGTTTTTATATTAATTTTCTAAATGTCTAGTTCATATAATTGAAACACTTCACACAAAATATTTATCAAGTTTTTTTCTTAATCACAATCTCAATGTACCATAAAATGACTTTCTATTTTATTAAATATTAGCTTAGGAATTTTTATTCACACGATAATATATATGTATTATTTCCATCATTAAACAAATGATTTTAATATTTAAAAACACAAATCTTCATGAAAACTTTTTTTTATCACATTCAACTTTTTGTCACATCTACTCATAATTATTTTTTATTATATAATATTACAATAACATAATGCAAAAAGGTCTGATAGCATTTTAAATATATGTAATAATTCATAACAATATTAGACATCATTTATGTAAAATATTGAAATACCATACCCATGTTTCAGCACAATAACTTATCTTCAATAGCCAATCTATAATTTATATGGAAAAGTATTTTTTGTAGAAAAACTAATAAAAACATAAATTATTTTTAATTCCAAATGGTCAGTTTATATTTTGTTTGGTTTTGATTAGTCAAAAAGTTTTGTCTTTTAATTGTTCTATTTTATTCCATGATTTGACATGTTTTACTTCTTTCTAAAATACATAATTAATAAATTTTTATCAAATTGAAGGAAAAAGGTATTTTGCAAAATTTTAGTAACAAGCAATTCCTATTGTCTGTTCCATATATTTCTACAGCTGTAGATTGTTTTTTCTTTAAATATTTTCTTGTATGGTAAAAAAAAAGTTCATTGATTTTCTGCTCATCAAACTGCTCCAACCATCATTGTGGGATTACTGTTTTTATTACTGATTACAGAATAATACAAAATGCCAGGTTTTTTTTTAACTGAAATATCATTTATGATTTTTTTGAGAAAATGATATTTATGTGATTGTAAATTTTCATATATTGTGACTTATGATAGATAAAATAAATTATAATTCTCATATTAAGATAGTATCAATTCATCAGCAAAGGAAGTGATTGATATTAAAGTTACAGTTGCTTCTAAGCAACTGCTTACAAAATTAGGCTTCTAGTTCATGATATATTTAATTTAGTGCCTTACAAGTATAATTCATTCCTTAGATTTATTAAATTTAGATGAAAAAGTAAGAAAATAGTTGATATAAAAAGTAGACATGTTCTTTATAATAAAGATATATTTATTGACAAAATAAGCAGACACCTGTAAGAAAAAGCTTGAAATCAACAATTTAAAGATCATAATATATCAGAGAGAGAGTATAAAAATAATGATTCAACATAACATAAAATATCAAATGCAAATAATTCAGATTTATGCTCAAATAAATGTTCATTTTAATAAAAAATATAGTTTTTATACAAATGTATAGAAGTTTTTGAAGAGATAATGTGAAAATGATTAAAAAATAAAAATGTTAATAAAATTAAAAATGGAGAGAAGGAAAAGAAACAAAAGTAAAGGAATGACTATAAAGTAATAGAATTATCACATGATATAATTAAATTACACAAAATATAAATTTTAAGAATGGATTATATATATTCATATGGCATGTTGCTTAGAAATTCATGTGATGTCTAATCATCTATGTAGACGACTGATCACAATATTTCTATTCAATAGACTAAAGTCAGTTTTTTGACTTTATTTAACTAAGAATTAATCTGGAAAATTTTAATTATTAAATTTATTCCTCTATTACTATCTTAAACTGTACAGAAAAAGATTGTAGCAGCACAGAAAGTAATCATCATTTTGTGAGAGGCAATTTATATGATAAAGCAAAATAAAAGAGATAAAAGTTATCAAGGATGTCCATATCAACAGGTCACATTATTTACTTTAGTAAATACATTAAGAAATTTTAAAATTTTTATATCATTTAAATTTACAATATTAATAGACATTGAAAATGATTTAAATTTGAATAAAATAATAATAATAATAATAATAATAATAATAATAATAATAATAATAATAATAATAATAATAATAATAATAATAATAATAATAATAATAATAATAATAATAATAATAATAATAATAATAATAATAATAATAATAACAACAACAACAACAACAACAGTAATTTTATTAAGAGCAAAAAAACAACAATTTGTTTAAATTTTACCTGAAATCAAAAAAGGAATATAGAAAAAAATAATATAAACAACATAAAATTTTTTAAAGAAATACTTTTATTCACATAAACACACTAAAAGCAGAATCTAAATTTTGTTCAGTATTTTTGATAATATGCTACTAAAATAAAAGTGCACGTCACACATATTTAGAAATATTTTCATTCTGTTTATAAATATTCTTGGATTATTTCTGAACTTGAACACTGCATGTTCTATATTGATTACATAATATCAAAAATACTGAAAGTAAAATATTTTTCTTTACATTTTAGTGCTGTCATATTAATAAAAGTATTTTTTTAATTTTTAATTTTATTTTAGTGTTTTATAATTTTTTAAAGCTACAGCACAAAATAAAAATTAATTAACAAATATAAAGCTATTTTTAATACCAAAATAACTTTAAAAATTACCTATTTAATAAAAAAATCTCTTATGCTTCTTAAATAAAATTAACAAAAAATAGTTTAATTTAATTTTAAATCATAAAATAATATTAAAATAATATTGTATAATTTAAAAAATCTCAATAGACTTTAAAATTTTATAAATAATGTAGAACATGCATTTTTTTCTGAAAAATATTCTCTATAATTGTCTAAGTAAAGAAAATCATAAGATAATTTGGTTTTGTTAAAGACCAACATTATAGTTAACTTTTCCCTCTAAAACTTAATGTTAGTTATAATTTTGTTTGGGAAACTGTAGAAGAAATAATAGTATTCAGTTTAATAATTTTTTTCTCTTTAATTTATTTACTATTAATGAAAATTTTCTTTTATAATTATGTCATTAAATAGCTAATTAAACATGAATATTATTAATTTTAACATATTAATGAAAAATTTAAAGACCATTTTTTTTTAAATGTAAGTAAAAAGCACAATTATATTCATCATGGATAAAAACATTTACAATCAAAAAATGTTAAATTGTTAAATGAAAAACTTTGTACAAATATGAAAAAAGTTAATAGCTATAATACAAATAAAAAAGTAATATAATAAATTTAAAATAAAAAATAATATTAATAAGCCAATGATTATAAACATAAAAAAATGGATATAAAACTGCCACTATGGGAAAATGTCCAAATATTTATAAACAGTAATGTCATTTAGTCATAATTGATATGGATTCAATACATATTTTGGAAAAAATGGTTATATAATAATATTTTCAAAAAATATAATTTGTAAAATAATTATTTTGAAAAAATATAATATACAAATTTTAAATTAATTTAAAAATATTAATGACTGTTATATAGCATATATTTTACAAAGATAGATAAGAAATTAATAATAATTAATAAATTTAATTGTAGAAAAACATCTATAAAAAAATAATAAATAAGCTCTTGATAAATTACCTTAAGTATTTTGCAGTAATGTAAGTATACTTTTAAATAGAAAACTCTGCATGTTTTTGTAACATGGTAGAATGGAGCGCAAGTTTCATGGATTTCAAACTAGTTCTAAAACTTCTTATGAATTCTTGAACAGTAAACCATTTATTTTTAATATAAAAAACTATATATATATATATATATATATATAGTTTTTTATATTAAAAATATATGGTTCCATTACCATATACATTATATATATATATATATATATATATATGGTAATGGAATATATATGAGAAGATAATGCCCCAAATGTTGGATGACAAATGTAATGGAAAATATGTAATCTAAATGATCTCAAACAAAAATACACATATGAGGAAAGAAGGTCCCAAACATTGGTGCCAAAATGTAATGGAATCACGATTGCTTCAGTTGAAAGTGATAAATGTAATAGTATGAGATATAACTATATTATTATTCTCCATTTTCATAAATGAATCGTAATGAATCAAGCCTCATGTTTTTGGCATCAAATGCAATACAATGTCTACCACCAATTGAAATGGTGCCAATCATTGGGAAAGCCCAAATGTAATAGAACATATTTATCATTCTATTTAAATAATATAAACATAGCACATCTTACACATATACCGAGAAAAGAATGCCCAAAATGTTGACGACAAATGTAATAGATTGGAATATACATATAAATGAATATACAATCTAAATGAATCCAATTGTTGAAAAAGCCAAATATAATAGATTGTATAATTTAAATGAAGAAAGATAAAATTATCCCAATTATATTTAAATAAATTGTTTATATGCGCTTCCAACTAGCTATATGTGAAATAAATCCAAAATCATACAGAGCAATAATAAGACCTATCATTATAATTTATTCTCAGGGTTAATATGATTAACTAACAAAATATATACTAGAAATAAAGGGAATTTTATTGAATCTAATATACACATCAAATAAGTAAACTTATGTATATCTAAACATATCAGTGAACATTGACTTGTGTAAGTGACCTAAAGACTAAATAATGATTGAAATATAAAATTATTCTCCATTAAGTTGTGAATTCAATAAACTTCATAATGACTTTTGCACTAAAAAAAATAAGAATAAAATATTAATACTCTTCCAAATAAAATACAATGGCATTACTTATAGAACAAATAGTACATCTTTTATTTTTAGATTATAATTTGATTTTTAAGTAGTATCAGTGGTTCAAATAATTTTTAAATACAAACCAAATAAAAAAATACATATGTACTTGCAATAAGTATATATATTAAATAGACAAAGACATATTTGTGTTTAACAAGTATACATTAATAAACACAAATCAATATTTATATTTTCCAAATATTCCAATTTAAAAAATAAATAAATAAACAAAAGTATATTATATACAGAAAATATATGAATTGTTGTTTATGTTTGCATAAGAATTACTATATAAAGTGAAAATGAAAATAGATAAATAAATAAGTGAATAATTGACTGGTAAAATATTGTAAATTAATAAAATATATAATAGATATGTTCTCAAAGCTAGGTTAATCGATTAAGTATCATTACATCAAAAGAAATCATCAAAATTTATTCCACTACATTATAAAAGGTTTATATACTATATCCACTTTTGGACTATACTTATTTCTACAAGCATTGAATACTTTTTTTATTATTTACAATGAGGCTCACTCAGGCCTATAAATAAATATAACATATCTTTGACTACTTAGTCATTTAGCACTAACTTATAACTTAATATGAATATGGAACTTATTTTAGCTCATTTGTTATTAGTTATATTATATACATACACACACAGAAAAATATATAATTATAATGATGATTTCTAATTGATAAGAAACCCTCAATATAAGATCCATCCCTAAGAACATATCCAATTATCAAATAAATAAATAAATCATATTTTTTAAAAAATTAAGTTATATAAATAATAAATCTTTTGATAATAAAATTTGCAAATATAAATTTCACTTATAATATATATATATATATATATATATATATATATATATATATATATATATATATATATATATATATATATATATATATATATATATATATATACCCATATGCAATCTAAACTTAGAGCTTTACTTACAAATTTATAATACTTAAGTGTTAATTTTGACATTTATTAAACATTTGTTTTTTTAAACAAGACACTTAAATAGAACAGAATTATATTTATAAAAATGTTTCATTTTTCTAATTAAAAAAAAAAATTGATCTCAAAATATATATATATAAACATATCATTTACATTAATAAAGTTATTTATTACCTTTTCAAAGTTCAACTTGTTCATTTTTCTTTTCAAAAGTCAACTTGTTCCATTGTTTTATTCTCTTATATTTTTTTAAATATTAGAATGCATTCTAGCCAAGGTTAACTTTTGAAGAAAATATCACAGAGAAAATTATCGGTTTCCAAACGCGCATATATATTCCATTTTTTAAAAAGATTTTTCTCCTTGAAAAAAAAAATTGACATGTTGAATCCAATATATTAACTAATTTTAGTTGCTTCCAAATTGTTACTAGATTTACCATTGTAGATTCCCAGATAGCTATATCAAATTTCGGCTTCAGACACGGTGAAATTCATGTGTTGAAACTTGCCTAGTTTTTTTTTTAAATGATTTGGGAAAAAAGAAAAGAAAAAGGTGCAGACCCCTGGCTGCAATATATATATTAGCCGATTATGGTTTATGTGTTTACTTCAGTAATTTATCCAATTATCTTGACAAATGAAGATACCGAATATAAAAGTACAATTAGCTTTTTTTTCCTTCAGTTTCTTTTAAATAACTATCTTAATAATGGCTTCTTTTTCTGTTGTTGTTGTTGTTTTCCATGTGTCACAGAATGTGCAGTTTTGAAAACCATTGTCACATATGTTTTTTTAAACAATTAACATTCAAAAAATAAAAATATTGATCATATAAAAAAAAAATATTAAATCGAAAATTTATTTGATAGCTTTAAATATATATATATATATATACATAAATAATAACATTACATTTTTTTTAAATCACTACAAATAAAATATTTTTTTTTATAATCAACAATTTATATGTCTCTATTTATTTATAATAATTAAAACATGTCACTATTACTATTAAAAATCTCACCATTAAGAATAATAATAATAATAATAATAATAATAATAATAATAATAATAATAATAATAATAATAATAATAATAATAATAATAATAATAATAATAATAATAATAATAATAATAATAATAATAATTAAGAATAATAATAATTAAATATTCACAACGATGTACCATCAACAAATAAATAAAATAATAAATCCAAACAACATTAACTATAACTAATAACCATAAACAATAATAATACTCCATATATAAACATCAAATCAAAAAGATTTTTTTTTAAAGCAACAAATGACTTTTTTAAAACAAAGATAGATTTATCGATCTTTTACAATATATATATATATATATATATATATATATATATATATATATATATATATATATATATATATATATATATATATATATATATATATATATATATATATATATAATTAAAGCTCCAAATATGATTAATATTGTAGATGGGTAAATGTCACATATATACATGAATTAATTTAAAAATATATACAACTTGAAAATATAAATCTTTGTTTTACAAAAAAAACATTGATAAATCTTTCATGATATTCAGTGGAAATACTAACTATTTCATAATAAAATGAAATAAAAACATGCTAATCAATTAATAAAAAGATAAAATTCAAAATGAAAAACATAATTACATTAAGTTTATGGAAGTGCATATTTATAAAAACATTAAATAATAAAATAAATATTGAAACTACAATATATAGAAAAAAATAGTTTTATGAAAGTTTAATGAGTTAGAAATCAGACAATGATTACATTCAGGAAGAGACTGTAATAAAAAGTAAAATTATATATAAATAATTACTTATTAAAAATGTAATAAATATCATTAAAAATAATCCACAAATAATAACTATCCAATGTATAACAAAGAAATATATAAATAAAAAATATATCAATAATAAAATTAAAAACAAACATAAAAAAAACAATGATGGTAATAAAGAATCAGACTATTTAACAAAAACATTATGATTTATAAGTAAATAAAATGCATATAAAGCAATAAATACAATCATCACAAAATTAAACAAAATGACATTAAAAAATAAAATACCAATTTCTACATAAAAGAAAATCTACTATAAGTATTTTAATGCTAAAAATTAGTAAAAATAGTGAAAATATGGAATATATAAAATAAAATATGCATATTGAAAATATAAAGAACAAATTACAAAACAAATCTCAACATTAAAAAAAATATATATAAATGTTATAATTTCACAATAAATAAATTGAAATTTTAAATAGTTATAAAGAAAAAGCATTTAATAAATAATTATAAATAACTGATTATTTTTATATTGTTAGAGGAAAATATCTATACTCATTCAAACATTAAAAAATGTATTTATATATTTTATTAAAACCATGAATTATCTATTTTTTATCTATAAAGTGATAAGTAAAACAGAAATAATACCAAATGACATAATTCTCTAAAAATTCAGACATAAATTTTTAAAGTAAAACTAAAATGGTCATCCTTATAAAAAAGAACAAACTGTTGTTAAAAGTCTCACAGAAAAAAACATCTGTAGTAAAAAATATAGTATTCTGAAAAAGTATTAATAATTATTTATTTTACAATAAACTTGCTTTTATGCAATTAAATATATGTTTAAAAAAAAATTGCATTTTATGAAATAGTTAAGATGGAAAAAATAAAACTTGAGTTTCTCCTCAAAGACAAACAATACTTTATAATAAACAATTTTGGTAATTTTATTTAATGTATACAATTTTAAAATTAAATATGGGTAAAATAAAACTGTTTAGCATAAACAATCATCTGTAGTAAAAAAATTTAATTATTATTTATTTAACAGTAAATTTGCTTTGAACCAATTAGTAAAAAAATAAAATTTAGTGTGTGCATATTAAGTTAAAAAAATTATAATTAGTGTTTTATTTTTAATTTTTGTCTTTAGAAAATATTGTTGTGACTGAAGATATTGGGGCCTCCGGTTTCTAATAAGAATATAAATGATCGAAAGAGGCAGCAAGTTGTAATAAAAAATAATCATTATGATTTTAACAAAATAGTATATTTTAATATAACTGAAATATTTGGAAGGTGGCATATTTTAATAAATGTTGGAGATTGTTTTTATTTTTATTGTGTATTTTAATTTATTATTGAAAATAAAGTGGAAATATGAAACATTTACTTAATATTAATTTAAATGTGTGGAAAAAATAAATACAATTGTAAAAAAAAAAAAAAACATTTAAATAGTAAAAATTGTAATAACTATAATAATGTAAAAAATACATATTTATATAGAAAAAAAAATTGAAATTTATGAGAGTGATGATAAAAAAATTTAATGTAATGTTCTCCATGTTCATTTTATTTGTTTAATTCAAAGGTATAGCTGCAAATGTGTCTATGTGTATATATATATAAAATACATATTTTGCGGGTTCATCCGTGTTAAAAACTTTTAATATCAATACACTGACATTTCGACTTGGTCACACAAGCCATCCACAGAGTTATAAAAAGGTAGAAAGACGGTTGTAGAGGCGCTACAATCACTGGTTTGAATAAAACATTAAAAAATCCCACCAATAGTAAAAATGTTAAATTTAAGAATGTTTTTTAAAGAAATCTTTCCAAATAGGAGGAAGTTTGCACGTATCATCTCGCTTATTGATACAATCTGGCCTTTTAAGTATCTCAATGGCTTCTCTGATTTTGCATTGGTAGAGATTATCACATCTGGATATGATCCTGGTACTAAGTTTGCACGTATCATCTAGTACCAGGATCATATCCAGATGTGATAATCTCTACCAATGCAAAATCAGAGAAGCCATTGAGATACTTAAAAGGCCAGATTGTATCAATAAGCGAGATGATACGTGCAAACTTCCTCCTATTTGGAAAGATTTCTTTAAAAAACATTCTTAAATTTAACATTTTTACTATTGGTGGGATTTTTTAATGTTTTATTCAAACCAGTGATTGTAGCGCCTCTACAACCGTCTTTCTACCTTTTTATAACTCTGTGGATGGCTTGTGTGACCAAGTCGAAACGTCAGTGTATTGATATTAAAAGTTTTTAACACGGATGAACCCGCAAAATATGTATTTTATATATTTAACCCGTGCAAATCTTCGTTTTAACATATATATATATATAGTATCATAGAATATCATTGTTATTCGTTACAGAGTAAAAGATACAGTATAGGATTTCTGGCTTAAGAGTTATAGAGTGGAGAAGAATGAAACTTGTCCATTAAAGTTTGAAGATTTGCTATCTTATTATAAACTAAGCACCGATTGTATATATGTGTGGGAGACAGTGATCTGGATCAACTGATGAGTGCTGATTTAGCATGAAATATGTATATTGGAGATTATTGTATTTTTTTCACATGTATTTAGTCATGTGTATCAGTTGTATAACATGGATTGGATAACTATAAGTGGCTTGAAAGCCTGAGATCAAGTCCATCATAGTTATATTAAGTTTAATATAGAAAATAAACATATATTTAAATATAACATATTCAGACTGTATTCTGCCTATCCCTCTTCTGTATAAGTAAATGTACATATTAAGGTCTTTTGTATGAGGAGTCAGACTGACCTAAGATTAACATGGATATGATAATAATATTACAATCAGCAAGGGTTTTTAGATTCCCATCTTTATTTTCAAAGATATGGATGGCTCAGGAGTTGGAGAGTCAGAAGATTAAAGCATGTCCACTAATTTTTGAAGATTTGCTATCTTAATACAAATGAGCACTGATTGTATATATGTGTGGGAGATGAGAATCTGGACCAACTTGATGAGTGCTGGTTCAGCATAAAATACATATTCTGGAGATCATTATCTTTTTCACATGTATGTGATCATGTGTATCAGTAGTATACGTTGGCTCAAATCCATATATATATATATATATATTACAAATCGATATCTGTATTTCTTTAAAATAATATACGTAAATTTATAAATAAATATTAGAAAAAGAAGTTTATAAAAATATATCTATAACCGTATATCTTTATAAACTTTTAAATACTGTATTTTCTAATATATATATATCAAATAATACAATTATAATAAAACAATCCACTAGAATAAAATTACAAATTTTTTAAAAAATGCCTATATAAAATTGAAAATTAATATCCTTTGCTATAGCCAGCTTCGGTGTATTCTGCCATCTTAAGTAGCAATACATTAATATTCAAATTTTATTAAACTCTCACACCAGTAACACTCCCACGTGAGAATTTAATAAAATGTAAATATCAACGTATTGCTACTTAAGATAGCGGGATACGCCGAAGTTGACTACAGCAAAGGATATTAATTTTCAATTTTATATAGGTATTTTTTTAAAAGTTTTTAGTTTTATTCTAGAGGATTGTTATATATATATATATATATATATAACAATCCTCTAGATATATATATATATATATATATATATATATATATATATATCTGGATCTTTTACAATCTCTTGTAATCCAATTTTAAGATTTCAATTATCCATCTATTATCATCTCTTCTAGCAATATTTTCAGCCCAACTCCACTTCAATCTTTTAATTTTTTCAAAGAGGTCAGTAACGCCTGTTTATTTTATTACCCTATACTATGTTTTTGATTTCTTCTTGTTACTCCCAACATGCATCTATCCATACCTCTTTTAGTGGTCTGAATGTTCTGTATTGCTCTCTTGTTAAGTGTCCAAGTCTCAGATCCATAAGTAAGAACTGGTAAACACATTTATTTAAAACCTTCCTTTTCAAACACATAGGCATATTTCCTTTTAATATAAAGTTATTTCCACCAAAAGCACCCCAATGAAGTTTAATTATATGATTAATTTTATCCATCATGTCTATCAGTATTAATAATCTGACAAAGGTATTTGTAGCTATTAATTTCTTCTAACTCATCATAATCAATCTTTATTTTCATATTTTGAGAAAATCCATTGAACATTATTTTAGTCTTTTTAACATTTATCTTTAGTCCTACTTTCGTACATTTATCTAATAACTCCTGCAACATTTCCTGCAGGTCTAAAGCATTATTTTCAAAACCAACTACATCATCTTCAAAATCTAAATGACTTAAATAATCTCTATTTATTTCCACTCCTTTAGATTCCCATTTCAATCCACAAAATCTTTCTTGCAGCACTGCTGTAAAAAGTGTTGAAGATATGGAGTCACCCTGTCTTACATCCTTCTCAATGTTGACTATCATTATGTAATCTAATTGTTGCTGTTGCATTTTTATAAATATTCTTTACAATATAATATCCTGGTTCTATACCTTGATGATCCAATGTTTTAATCACTGAAAAAATGTTTATTGAATCAAATGCCTATTAATAATCTACAAATCCAAAGCATAATGGCAACTCATACTCATTTGTTCTTTCTATAACTTCTCCCAATATCTGGATATGATCTACTGTACTAAAACGACTTTTAAATCCAGCTTGTTCACTTGGTTGGTGGAAATCCAATATTCTCTGTAGACGAGTTGTAATTACCTTAGTAAAAATTTTGTATAAAACTGATAAAAGGCTGATAGTTTTGTAATTTCTAATATCTTCTTTATTACTTTTTTAAATATTAATATTAATAATGCATTCTTCCAATCATCTGGTACACCTTTATTATTTAGACATTTGGTGTATAACTTTGTTAAAAAAATTTCTATTTCTTCACCTGTTTTTTTTAATATATTAATTATAATTCCATTATTACCTAGAGTCTTTCCTTTCTTCATAAATTTAATTGCATGATTCACTTCTTCATTTAAAATTCTGGAATTTAGAAGATATAATAGATATAGGAGAGGTACTTGTTCTTTATTATTATATAATCCTTGATAGAAGTCTTTTACCCACACCATTTTACAAAATTTGAGATATTCAATTCTTTTTAATGCTTCATTTTATTATATCTTCATATTCCTTCTTTTCTTCATAAATTCTCTAGTCTCAGCAGAAATTTTATTGATCAATTGCTTATTTTTTTCTACCAGTTATCTTTGTTGCAATTTTTAAAAGTGTATCAGTTATTTTCTTATTAATTTCATTCAAATCAAAAATCTAATAATACACAAAACCGCTTTGTAAGTTCTAATTTAAATTCATTAGAATGTTTCTGAAGATTAAAAATATCAACTGTAAATATTGTTTTTCTTAATAATTTTTGTCTCTCTAGTTTTGCATTAACACGTATTTTAGATCTTATTTATCGATGATCACTTCCTGTGTTAAATTTATTAAGAACATTATAATCTTGAAATGCGTATTTTGTATTAGTCAAAATATAATCCAATTCTGTTGTACGTTCATTTGGATGCTTTCATGTCCATTTCCTCTTAACATTTTTCTAAAAAAAAAGAATTCCATGTGAGATAGATGGATGAAATAAAAAAGTGTACAGGGTGATGTGGAGAGGAGAGGCTAAAAATTAAAGATGGATTGAACAATGTGAGGCCGTTTTTATCATTGTAATTTATTTAATAAATGATTAAAATAGATCTAAATATCTAAATTATAAAAGAAACATAATTTTTTTACCATGTATACATGACATAAAATTAATGCACATTACTGCTGTCACACTTATTTAACAGCTTATTTAGTTAAACATACATACAATTCTAATGCACACATGTAAAAATGGATCAGCAGCATAAAATTTTTATATTAATGTTTTTTAAACATGTTGTTTTAAGGAG
This sequence comes from Epiperipatus broadwayi, assembly GCA_028023455.1. Taxonomy (NCBI): domain Eukaryota; kingdom Metazoa; phylum Onychophora; class Udeonychophora; order Euonychophora; family Peripatidae; genus Epiperipatus; species Epiperipatus broadwayi. Next base: position 334,276 of record JAQFVV010012847.1, read on the forward strand.
AAGCTTAACTGAAATTTTTGTAAATGTATTGAAATTATGTTTCTGTGTTTAATTTTTTATTTTATCTTATTATTTTTCTTTTGTAATATTAGTGAATTTTTACTAAGGAAACTGAATTAGATCTATTTTCTTATATATATATATATATATATAACAAATATATATATATATATATATATATATATATATATATATAATTTGTTCAGTTATATTAGCTGTTTAAGAGCTATATAATTTTTAAAGTGTTTATTATTTTCATTATTTATTATTCCATTATTGATTTTAATATCTGGTGTAGAAAAAAAAGAAAGTTTTATTTTATTTATTTAGTTAGCATTTAAAACAAAAAATCAGCCATAGAAAAATATCAACCTTTGAAATCTGCAAATAGTGGACTAAAACTTAATATGTTACTTCTGGAATCTGATTCCATAGACCATAATTGTTGAAAAGAAATGAAAGAAATCATAAATGAGAGTTTATGTTCATGAAGATAATATCATTTATTTCGTATTACTGCAATTTATGTAACATTGTTCCAAAGTTTACTTTCTAATTTTGCTTGCTCAATGACAAATGTTAACATTCAATTAATATGCTTTATCAGTTACGATATCTGCCATTTTATTTCTGCAATATGTTTAAATCATTTCCTGTAATATGTTCTTAGAATTAAATATGTACATCAACTACAAAATAATTATCTATAGGTTATTGAATATTTTTATATCATATTTAATTAGTAGACATTTAATCATGGTGAAAATTATTGGCAAATAAAAAAAAACATTTTTTTTTAAAACTAAATGTCTAAAATTTATTGTCAATACAATTTTTTAAGAATTTTATGTTTGCTATCATGTCACTTTATGAAAGCAAAGAATTCTTTATAGGTACCATAAAAATTAAGTATTCCCTTTTTCTTTCACATTATAATAATTATCAGTAATTTTATTCCTTCAATATTCAGTTTTGCAATAGACCATATAGTATCTATGTGATACTACTTATTAAAGCTGCTATATTTTATAATTTTCTATGTCATCATATTATCATTCACTAAAAATATAGAAATTAAATATTTCTTTGTCATATATCTAATTTATTATTAATTTTATATTCATTAAAAAATATTAACACTTTTTTCTGCAATTTTTACGATATACAGTATTTAAAAAATTATTTCTTATGGAATTTACAAGTCAGCATTTAATATAAATTATTTTGCTATAAAGTTCAATTTTATAATTGTTTACTTTTATGTTTATAGTTGAAACATATGGACATCTTTATAGACTTTTTCATATATTATATATTGCATCACACTGATATATATATATATATATATATATATATATATATTGTGCCCTTGTCTGTAGGTCATAGGTAGGTAGAAAGGTCAAATGTGAAAAAATTTTAAATTTTAAGTTATATTTAGGTGATATAAAAGTAATAATAGTTTTGTAATACAATTTTAAGCTAAAATACCTAACAGATCATAGTGTAATAAAGTATTTTAAAAGTAAACAGTTAAATAAAGTTTTAATATCATTGCTTATGGTTGTGAAAGCTGGCCATACAAAATAACACAGCTATAGATAGCTAAAATTATTGTAATAAATTTAAAATAATAGTTTAAGAATTAATAGATTAAATAAATGAAATATAATTTTATAGTTAGTCAAAATTAATAGGATATATTTTTTATTAATAAACTTTAGGATGGTGAGAGTTATATTTGGTTCTATAAGTTTCAATTTATTTTCCAAAATTTTATAAAGTACGTTAGTTTTGGTGATTTAAACCGAGACATAAATAAAAAAGAAATTATTTTATAAAGTTGATAGACACGTGATCGTATATTAAATGCCTTCACGCACACACACTTGGTAGATAATAATAAAGTTTGTGAATTTAAAACTAGATATAATTGCCATCCATCATTAAAATTAAAAGTTAAAAATGTTATATATTGTCTTAATAATTATTTTAAAGATCAAAAAATAAGTTTATCAAACTATAATTTAATTTAATAATATTAAGTTAAAATAATATTCCAGACATTACGTCATAAATATTGATTTAAAAGTACAGTTTATTATCCCAAAATAGAATGACTAATATTGTTCGCGCTAAAAACAAATATTGACCAATCAACGGATTTAAATTGGCAAGAAAAAAATCTAAGATAGACAGAAGCGGGAGACGGAATGTGAAAGTTGAAGAGGACGGTAACCTTTTTGAATTGCTTGTAACATCAAAGCTGAAAAAGTAGTTTAAGTTTATAAATTAATAATTATTCTAAAGTTAGTCTTTAACTGATAATATAATCTTGTATCCAGAAAGATGATTTGCTAATTTCTACGTGATCTTACCAGTGGATTTATTCAAATTTGACCATTCAGCCTACAATAAAATGGAAATACCAAAAATAATAATTGAAATAATTATTGAAAGAAAAATGAGTGAAAATTGTATAAGTTTTATGTTATTCGTGCTCAACCAGAAACTAAATCCTATAACGCTAAAAAAGAAAAGTAATACAAAGAAGACGCTGTGTGAAAATATAAGAAAGAAAATATTTACTGTTGAGAGAATCTTATGACGAACATTTGTTTCATAAGTACTTAAAACTAAGTCATATTTCTCTATGAGAAAAATCATAGTATATGTTCAAGTAAATATAAAGTGAATGAGGAAGAAAAATATGATATATTAAAGGAAAACATTATTTAAAAATATAATTTTCCAAAAGTAAAAAGTAGGAGAAAAGTCATAGTCCTATATAAAGTGCTATATAAATTTACTAAGAGGAACCTAGATTTTATCTCATCATAGAAAAAGGAAAAAGATATTAAAATGGAAGAAATATTATTTAAACAGATATAAAATTAATCACTAAAGGAGGAAACGGATCCAGGGAAATAAAGAAAAATTTATTGAATTTTATAAAATAAAGTACAAGATGCATCGAGGGAAAACCAAGCGCGCGGGGGAAAAGAAGAAAAAATTAGCAGACTATATAAAGGAGATCTCAAGAATAAGTGGAAAAAGATGAAGAAAATTAAGGATCATCGTCTAAGAAGAATTAATAAACATAATTAAAATTTTAAATAGAACATTAAGTGACTAAAGAAAATAAAGTATATTTTTTTTATTTAGCTTTGCAAGGAACGATTTTCCAAGCGAATCCAACAAAGATGTATCGTAAATATAATTTTAATTTTTTTTTTTATTGTATTTAAAGTATAAAATTTGAATTAGCTTAGGGAAACATATAAACATAAATTTTATAATAGTTATAATTAAAATATGAGCTAATGGAATGAGAGAAATATTAATAATAAAAAAAATGTGTGTATGGAAAATGTTAAACACCTACTAGAAGTCCTGGAATGGAGAAGTTTACAAATACGATCCAGAGGATAGAGATCGTTGGTAATTTTAATATTATTGGTAATATGTAATGTAATTTTTTTTATAGGTCATCTATTAATGAATGAGGTATGAATGATGTTAAAAGTTATAAGTACACATTTATCCAACATCAAACATATATTTGAGAGAGTAGTAAAACTTTAAAAATATGCATGCAATAAATAATTTAAAATAATTAATAAGAAGTAACATATTAATTATGTGATTCTTTTGAATTTTATATTGAAAATATCCAAATAGTTTAGAACAATAGAGATAGAAATGTACGAGAAGTATAGTAAAGAATTTTCTTAAGAATAGCTGTATAGTTATATTAAAAATGAATTTTATTATTATTAGCAAGGTAGACAAAGAATTTGTCGATGTAATGTAGAGATGAATCTGAAGAAATCAGTCAGATAGTGACTTGGGAGTACTGATATCAAAGGAAACCAAGAGGATGTTTTATTGAAAAATAAGGAATGAAATATGGGGATCATAATAATTTGTGTGACCTCAGTATAGATAACTTTGCCCTATAACTGAGCACATATATTCTGGACAGTGTCTTTACATATTTTTGAAACTTTCTGATGTGATGAAGCTGAAGAAATAGCTTTAGCATCCTTCCAATATTAGAGGCAGATAGACAGATAAAAGTCACTCCTCTATGGCGTCCATAAATTCACTGTGCCATGATTGTTGAAGTTTTATAAAGGATAATATCTTGTTTATTTTGATCCAATACATCTATATCTTCGCTATCTTGATTTCATGGAAATACATCGTCAGGGAGATAATTTTATAGAAATGATACATAAGATAGAAAGGAAGCTAGATATTAGTTATGTAAGAATAGTTGTTTACTAGAGTAAAGTAGAATTGTATAAGTCCAAAGTGAAAGTATCAGTATTATAAAAGATGGAGAATCATATGATGTAATTTATAAAAAAAAAAAAAAAAACTTTAGAATTAAGTTTTAAAGCAAGAATAAGATTTTAAAATATTGTACGTGATATTTTAAGAGGAGAGATTGCATGTTTTGTGTGGCGAAATGATTTAAAATGTATAATAAAAAAATGTGTATTTGTACATGGTGTGTGGATGACGTTAATTGCTATATAAAACTAGGAATAGGATCAATAATTTGACTAATAATTATTCTATGATCGATGATAAAACTGAACATCAAATTGTCATAAGGATTAAATTCTGTAGGATTCCATACTAACAAGAATATAATTAGAATTTTGTAATCTTGTATAATTTTACATAAAAGTAAAGATTTTATAGAAATATAAACCTGAAATTATAAGGATATAAATGTCAATAGAAAATTGTAATAGCTAGAATTTTGTGTATTAAACTAAGCTCAAAACATGTATCTGAAGATAATAATATTGTGAAATATATTTTTTTTTGTAATTATTAATGGTAAAAGGGTAAAGTAAAAATTAGATAATAATAATGTTAAGACATCAACGGGTAGAAATAAAAGAGTTTGTAATAAGTAGATAGGGATATCCGCTGTAAATAATGTACAAATTGTTACTTGTTATAATGTTAATAAAATGTTATAAAATATTATTAGTAAGCTTTGTGTCTTGGTTGTTGTTTTTCCTACACATGAAATGCATGAAATCACAACACACGTTTATAATTAAACATATTTAAGATTTTGCACAAAATAAATAAACATTAGAAATTTTAATAATTTATTTTATTTTATTTACGGAATGAAATGAAAGAAGTATAGTTAGAACAGATATGGTCATAGATTGATTGCCACAGTATTTAAGTAAAATATATGCGAACGTTACCACATAACTTTTGATTATCGGATTGATAAATATTACCACGAAAATATTTAATACATCTAGAAAGAAAAGAGGATTGTATTACTCTATTATTGTCATTGTTATTATTGATTAGTTATTCTTTACGTAGTGAATTATGACATAAAATTCCCTTATCATAGTTTACTATGGCAATATAAAATCAGTTTTAATTACAATTTATAAACCTGGGATTTAATTATTTATTTACTTATTGATTTATCTATTTGATTTGATATGATTAGATCAATTTAATTCTATTTTATTTAATTAATTTATTTTATGTGAGCTAGATTTTGTTTAAAAGTATTAAGATATGATACTTCGTCTTGTTCCTTTGTCATTGCTCCAGGTCTCATGGAAATAATAAAAGATATTTGTGTTGATTTATTTCATAGACACGACTAGATTTTATAAAATTCTGAGCTAGTAATTGTTTTATTTAAATAATAATAATATGTTTGATAGACTGAGCTAAAGAACCCGGAATTATTATTAATGTTAATTATTATTGACCGGAAATAAATAAGTAACGAAAATCCGGAATATTTAGTATACTCTTGGCATGTTGTTGTTAATAATGTTATTGATATGGAGCAAGAGAAGGGAGGTTACAATATATATATATCAACTTGAAAGGAATAAATTAAAACTATTAACTCTTCGTACTGAATTAATTCTATTTATCTTAAATATAAACTTCCTATCTGGTTTACTTTTATTATTTTAAATTATTTTTAAAAGGGTTTCTAAATAACAATTCACTTTGATATCTAGGTTTGAAATCTGCACATCTGCTTATCATTCTTTACAATCATCATTAAATAAAAATATTATGAAATTAACCTAATGTTTTCCAATAATTTATTCAATGATTTATTCTGCATAAATTCTCCATTTAGTTGTAAAATATTTTATTTTCTATCTAAAAATACTAGTGTCAGTAAAATTAGTAAAATGAACTATTAGCAAGAAACTTATTTGGAAATGTGCTAAACATTAATTTTTCAAAATCATTTCCTCTCCTGAAAGTGTTATTTGAAAACTGGTTATACAATGAAAAAAAATGTTTAATGTAATTCAAATATTATTTTAGATACCCTAACATATGTATTTTTTACTTTCTTTGTTGCTCTGTAGTCTCAGTGGAAAATAATAAAATATTATTGGTATTTTATATATCCAAAATATATAAAAAGTTGTGTAATTTTTTATCCTTATTATTCTATTAAGGTGCCATTAGTTTTATTTGAAGATAATATACTGTAACTTAATTATTAATCGATATAGTCTGCCATATGTATTTTACTAATAAAATTGAATCTGTATGGGCATGTAAGTGGTTGATAAAAAGTGGACTATCAAAATTTATCTGTAATGTAAAATGTTTATAAGACTATGAATTTTGTCTTTGCTTGCCATTTTAGATATGATATATTCTTTTTATAAAAATATTTCTTGTAGTATGAACATAAATGCTTGGATGTTTGACTTGTTGTTCATGGAGATATATATTTCTTCTGAATATGTCAATGTGGCTATTATGTTAAACAAATCAGATGTTGATATGCTGCTATAGGTCCTTGCTAATAATTTAAATTTCAATTGTCATAATATTTCAGCAGTTATCTGAAATACTGTGCGTTTCCTGCATTGCTTTGATAATTTAAGTGTTATATGTTTGAGCAATCCAGATTGGTCTATTTATTATTTATCATGTTTTTTATTGTGATGGTATGGTAATTGTGTAAAAATATTACATAATAAAAATATCTGCTTTTATAATTGGCTGATCAAACTATCCTGCAAACACCTAATACAATTTTATGCAATATTTATGCGATTCTATCCTATATTCACATTATTACTTACTCATCATCATAATCTTATATCCAAACATGCACATGTATGTTTATGTGTACATTCATGCACACATACACATTATTTTCACATTGACATATATTTTGAAAGGCATTAAATGTTTGGTAGGTTTTGAATTTAAAAAATATTTAGGAAGTAAATTATGATTTATTGCCTCACGATAAATATGATTAGTGTAATAGTTGACATACTTTATTATTTATGATTTTGTCGAAGGGGACTTAATCTCACCACCTTATCACTCATATTCACTCATATTTCAGATAGTCATTAGTCACCAAATAAAATTTTAACTATTTTTCTTTAGAGGAATAAAAATCATTGTCTGTTTTTTTTATTATATATATATATGATTCTCTTGATCGTTAGTTTTATATTAAATTTTACTTTTTTCTTGGAAATAATTAAGTCTAATTATATATATTCTTTTTATTTAATTATGGAAAATAATATTTTATAATAAAATGTAATTTTATTAATTAAGTCCTTCACCTCTTGAATCTCTATTATTTATTTACATTATCGTATTAATATATTTGCAGGATAGCTTGCTAATTGGATGGTATTTAAACCTAATTCTGGTGTCTTTTTATTTTCATATTTTAATGACACATATATGTACTATATATTCTTAGTAGATAGAATTAATTAAATTATTATAATAATGGTAATTATTGAATTTTATACACTATGTTATTAAACTATTTTTTAGTTATTAGCTATTTAAATAATTTAAGATTTATCTTATTAATTTCCAAAAAAATGTTACTTACCTCTTAGATCTAACCACTTCAGCTTCACCTATTCATATATAAAAGTAGGTTGAAGTAAAGAGGGTTCCCTTCTTTTCTTCCAAGTGTAAGCTTGTGGCTAAGACCTATAGAGGTACCTTACCTTCGAATTTTTCAGACGCTTATTCCTAAGGTTACAGCCTTAGTAAATATTACCTTTCTAAACAAAATTTAATACTATAGAATAGATTTCTACATAGAAAAACTACTGGATGAAGAACAATACAATTCTCTTCACATATACTTATAGCAAGATACCATTACAATATATATATATGATAAACAAAAATGCAAGTTAAAAAACTTGCTAACGCTTGTATTTATGTCCACAGATGGCGTTCTACCAAAAACACCGACCAAGCGTATGTTTTGTTTACATAAACGTCAGAGTAGCATTCTCTATCTCTAACCATAATTCCACTTTCAGATCATGATTTTAAGCTATTTGCTATCATCAGTGAAAGACAGGAATAAAGAAACTAGATCTAAATACAAACTCTGAGCGTTTATGAAACAATTTCTATTCAGCTTGCAAGCGTGAATTTTTTAGACACGTAATGTCTTCAAACTCAGCATAGCAAACCAGATAGCTATATGGGTCTGATCTCAGTTCAGCATCACCACATAGTAGAAGCCTCTGCAATCTATATCATTGCAAGAAAGACCTCAAAGGTACATTTATGATAAACAAAAATGCAAGTTAAAAAACTTGCTAACTCTTGTATTTACGTCCACAGATGGTGTTCTACCAAAAACACCGATCAAGCGTATGTTTTGTTTACATAAACGTCAGAGTAGCATTCACTATCTCTAACTATAATTCCACTTTCAGATCATGATTTCAAGCTATTTGCTATCATCAGTGAAAGACAGGAATAAAGAAACTAGATCTAAATACAAACTCTGAGCGTTTATGAAACAATTTCTATTCAGCTTGCAAGCGTGAATTTTTTAGACACGTAATGTCTTCAAACTCAGCATAGCAAAACAGATAGCTATATGGGTCTGATCTCAGTTCAGCATCACCACATAGTAGAAGCCTCTGCAATCTATATCATTGCAAGAAAGACCTCAAAGGTACATTTATGATAAACAAAAATGCAAGTTAAAAAACTTGCTAATGCCTGTATTTATGTCCACAGATGGCATTCTACCAAAAAACCGATCAAGCGTATGTTTTGTTTACATAAACGTCAGAGTAGCATTCACTATCTCTAACTATAATTCCACTTTCAGATCATGATTTCAAGCTATTTGCTATCATCAGTGAAAGACAGGAATAAAGAAACTAGATCTAAATACAAACTCTGAGCGTTTATGAAACAATTTCTATTCAGCTTGCAAGCGTGAATTTTTTAGACACGTAATGTCTTCAAACTCAGCATAGCAAACCAGATAGCTATATGGGTCTGATCTCAGTTCAGCATCACCACATAGTAGAAGCCTCTGCAATCTATATCATTGCAAGAAAGACCTCAAAGGTACATTTATGATAAACAAAAATGCAAGTTAAAAATCTGGCTAACGCTTGTATTTATGTCCACAGATGGCGTTCTACCAAAAACACCGATCAAGCGTATGTTTTGTTTACATAAACGTCAGAGTAGCATTCACTATCTCTAACTATAATTCCACTTTCAGATCATGATTTCAAGCTATTTGCTATCATCAGTGAAAGACAGGAATAAAGAAACTAGATCTAAATACAAACTCTGAGCGTTTATGAAACAATTTCTATTCAGCTTGCAAGCGTGAATTTTTTAGACACGTAATGTCTTCAAACTCAGCATAGCAAACCAGATAGCTATATGAATCTGATCTCAGTTCAGCATCACCACATAGTAGAAGCCTTTGCAATCTATATCATTGCAAGAAAGACCTCAAAGGTACATTTATGATAAACAAAAATGCAAGTTAAAAAACTTGCTAACGCTTGTATTTATGTCCACAGATGGCGTTCTACCAAAAACACCAATCAAGCATATGTTTTGTTTACATAAACGTCAGAGTAGCATTCACTATCTCTAACTATAATTCCACTTTCAGATCATGATTTCAAGCTATTTGCTATCATCAGTGAAAGACAGGAATAAAGAAACTAGATCTAAATACAAACTCTGAGCGTTTATGAAACAATTTTTATTCAGCTTGCATGCTACTCTGACGTTTATGTAAACAAAACATACGCTTGATCGGTGTTTTTGGTAGAACGCCATCTGTGGACATAAATACAAGCGTTAGCAAGTTTTTTAACTTGCATTTTTGTTTATCATAAATGTACCTTTGAGGTCTTTCTTGCAATGATATAGATTGCAGAGGCTTCTACTATGTGGTGATGCTGAACTGAGATAAGACCCATATAGCTATCTGGTTTGCTATGCTGAATTTGAAGACATTACGTGTCTAAAAAATTCACGCTTGCAAGCTGAATAGAAATTGTTTCATAAATGCTCAGAGTTTGTATTTAGATCTAGTTTCTTTATTCCTGTCTTTCACTGATGATAGCAAATAGCTTGAAATCATGATCTGAAAGTGGAATTGTAGTTAGAGATAGTGAATGCTACTCTGACGTTTATTTAAACAAAACATACGCTTGATCGGTATTTTTGGTAGAACGCCACAATTTTTATTCAGCTTGCATGCTACTCTGACGTTTATGTAAACAAAACATACGCTTGATCGGTGTTTTTGGTAGAATGCCATCTGTGGACATAAATACAAGCGTTAGCAAGTTTTTTAACTTGCATTTTTGTTTATCATAAATGTACCTTTGAGGTCTTTCTTGCAATGATATAGATTGCAGAGGCTTCTACTATGTGGTGATGCTGAACTGAGATAAGACCCATATAGCTATCTGGTTTGCTATGCTGAATTTGAAGACATTACATGTCTAAAAAATTCACACTTGCAAGCTGAATAGAAATTGTTTCATAAATGCTCAGAGTTTGTATTTAGATCTAGTTTCTTTATTCCTGTCTTTCACTGATGATAGCAAATAGCTTGAAATCATGATCTGAAAGTGGAATTGTAGTTAGAGATAGTGAATGCTACTCTGACGTTTATTTAAACAAAACATACGCTTGATCGGTGTTTTTGGTAGAACGCCATCTGTGGACATAAATACAAGCATTAGCAAGTTTTTTAACTTGCATTTTTGTTTATCATAAATGTACCTTTGAGGTCTTTCTTGCAATGATATAGATTGCAGAGGCTTCTACTATGTGGTGATGCTGAACTGAGATCAGACCCATATAGCTATCTGGTTTGCTATGCTGAGTTTGAAGACATTACGTGTCTAAAAAATTCACGCTTGCAAGATGAATAGAAATTGTTTCATAAACGCTCAGCGTTTGTATTTAGATCTAGTTTCTTTATTCCTGTCTTTCACTGATGATAGCAAATAGCTTGAAATCATGATCTGAAAGTGGAATTATAGTTAGAGGTAGTGAATGCTACTCTGACGTTTATGTAAACAAAACATACGCTTGATCGGTGTTTTTGGTAGAACGCCATCTTTGGACATAAATACAAGCGTTAGCAAGTTTTTTAACTTGCATTTTTGTTTATCATAAATGTACCTTTGAGGTCTTTCTTGCAATGATATAGATTGCAGAGGCTTCTACTATGTGGTGATGCTGAACTGAGATCAGACCCATATAGCTATCTGGTTTGCTATGCTGAGTTTGAAGACATTACGTGTCTAAAAAATTCACGCTTGCAAGCTGAATAGAAATTGTTTCATAAACGCTCAGAGTTTGTATTTAGATCTAGTTTCTTTATTCCTGTCTTTCACTGATGATAGCAAATAGCTTGAAATCATGATCTGAAAGTGGAATTATAGTTAGAGATAGTGAATGCTACTCTGACGTTTATGTAAACAAAACATATGCTTGATCGGTGTTTTTGGTAGAACGCCATCTGTGGACATATATATATATATAATAAAATTATAATGGACATTATTATGTATTTATCTAACATTTTTCATGTAAAATGTAACTAGGGAAAAAAATTCTAAATTAGCTATGGAAGCATAAGTCACATTACCTACAAATAGTATTTTTCTACCTAACTGACTTTAATCTAAACGTTAACTTTAACAGGTATATCTTTAAACAAAGAAAACTTTTAGAAAATGTGATTTCGGTATGTATAGCCAGTTTTAGTTGAAATATTTGTAGTCAGATGCACAGAAATGCTCAATATAATTTCAATTTTTACATCAGTAAAGTGTATGAAAAAAATTAATTATATATATATAGTGATGGTATGGATAATGCCATATCACTTATGTATATAGTTTAAGTTATATAATTTACATTTTTCTCATAATAAATAAGTATTTTTATATAAAAATCTATAAAATATAAAATAAAAGTTACTAAATAAAGTAAGACTGAGAGTTAATAAAATAACTAAGTAGTAATTATATTTAACTCTCTCTTAAGAAAAAAAAAAACATTAAGAGTACTTTTAAGAACAAATTCTTTATTTGTTTATAAAATATTATAAATTTGAAATGAGCTACCTTATTTGTAAAATCTTTATTAGCATGAATGATTTTGTTGAAATTTATTTTATTTATTTAACATTATCTCCGTTATTTGTATAATCCATCTATTTATTATTATTATTATTATTATTATTATTATTATTATTATTATTATTATTATTATTATTATTATTATTATTATTATTATTATTATTATTATTATTATTATTATTATTATTATTATTATTATTATTATTATTATTATTATTATTATTATTATTATTATTATTATTATTATTTGATATCCCAAAAATCCCTTAGTCCTCTCGAATTTCCACCTGACTATGAACAACCCCAATAACAAATTTATTTATCTCTCTGGCTGAGTTGTTCTCTCCCCTTTTTATTTACAATTCATACTCTTTTTTATTTCTTTATTTTATATTTTTCACTATTATTAATTATCTTATATATGTAATATTATAGTTTGCTTGCCTTGGTCATTTCTTTTCTTATACTGCTCCCTGATTTTAACTTTTATTATTACGCAAATTGGAGTTTATTTTGAATTTTAGTTTGAAACATTTTTTTTTAAATTTTAATTATGATTTTACTTTTTTAACTTTGATTATGCTGGGTCAATTTATAGCACTTTGTAACCCACATTGACTGGCATTTGAACCAGGTCTGTGGAAGTTGCATGTTTTTTGCAATTTTTAAAATTTTGTAACTAACTTTTGACTAGATTCAATATTATCTTCAGCATTCATGGCTTTAGACTAATGGATAAAATATCATCAATAACAGAATAAGTTCATATTAAATTGTAGCTGATATAAACCAAGCTGTCAATCACAGTCGGAAGTGTTTGTGTTTCTACACATGAGGCAAGTTGACATGCTATACTAGAAGTTTTAGGCATACTTCGAAGGATATCAAGTTTCTTCCTTCCAATAGTTGCATGGCAGCTAGTCATTTAACCCAATTAACATATCAAGAAAACAGTATAACAGATGTTTTATATAAAATATATAATTATGTATATATATATAAACATATTGTGTATAAGCTTAAAAACTATTTAATAGTCCTTGTACAGATTTGCGTTTATTTTCATTATATGTAAACATAGATTATTATCTGAAGCTCTCATTGAGGGCTCTGTGTTCTCTGGATAAAAATAGATTACAAATAATAATAATTTGGCTTATCTACACTTGGATTAAATTTAAGGAATAAATATCAAATTTGTATAAAATTTTTATTGTTTCATACTCTAGCATTTTCTACTATCTGGTAAACTAGATATATTTTCCAGTAAAATGGTTTGCTTATTAGTCTAGTAAAAATTCATCCTAAATTACAGTGAACCGGTTTAATAATATAATAATTTAAAATTTATAATTACTAATAAATAAAATATAAAATTATTTTCATATACTATTGAAATACTTTGTAAAACTTGAGCTGAGTCAAGCAATTTCGAAAAGATATAACTATATAGATATATTCTAACTCAGTGCTAATATATCAGTAATATATCTATGTGGTTATATCTTTTCATAGTGGTTTGATACAGCTCGAGCTTTTTTTGGAGTAAATAAATAAAATATAACTAACCAAAGATTTCATGATATATTTTAAACTGATTCTTTTTTACTGATTTATAGAATATTAATCTATCTAGTATAGCATTATATGGTTAATTCCAATGTTCTTTACTAACAAACTTATAAGAAACATTAAATCTGCTTTGCATTTGCCATTTGACCTGCAACGGCGAATACAATAAAGTATGCATTTTATAGATTGATAATCCTATTATTCAGAGCTAACAAACTTGAAGATATTTTAGCATTAATAAAGCTATTATTTTAACATCTGTTATTTTTCTAATTCTATGTTCATAATGTAATGTGCTTAAGTTTGATGTCTACATTTAAATTCAATGCGCAATATAATAAATCTGACTTTAAAATATTGTTTATTTTAAATGAAAATACAATATTTATTTAAATATAATCCAAGGATTATGTAAGACAGTTATAAGTTGCCATCTATTCTTTTAAGTTTTTAAATCCAAATGCTAATCAGATAGCGTATAGTTTACTATTTATAATATACTTTTCAAAATTAATCCTTTCACTGCAACAAAATACTTTCATATGTCAATTTCCTACAAGATTGTGAGTGATTAATTTTCGTTTTTATTTTTCTAATTTAGTTTTCTTTTTAAAAGTTTTTTTTTTTAAATTTAGTCTCCTTTTTAAAAGTTTAGCAAATATATTTCATTGATTGGTTACTCAAATTTGATCCAACCCTTTGATATTCTGAATTATTAATATTCATTTAAAAATTGTAATAAAATTAATGCATCTTTATTCTTATTTTTTTTTTTTTAGCGATGTTGACTTTTTAATTAGCAAGCATCTCGGTTTTTGTAACCTTATCATATGATTATATTAAAAAAAAACATAATATGATTAAACATCATATAACGTTTGCATGCGTGCATATATATATATATGGAGCTTAAATAAAACTCTAATAACTTAATCTTCTTAAAAGTTATTTAATAAATAGATTTTTTTATATATCAACATTAAAAAAAAAACATAAGGTAAACCGTTGGTTTAAAAGAAAAGAAAAAAATAATACTGCATTAATTTATATTAATATTTAACTTTATTTACTATTATTTTTTTGGGAAATTATAAAAAAATTAAAAATATCAAAAAATATGCGGATATTATTTAGTCACATACATACATAGTAGACTAATAAAGTCATGGATTGCTAATCAAGTGCATGTAAAAATTATATTTTTCATCATTGACACCGACAGACAAGCTAATAGATAATCTTAATATTGGTCATTAAATCAATATTTAACTGTAAGTGATGCATTATCTCTATGTTTACTATTAGGTCAGATGAGAAAGAAGTTATTTATTTGCTTTTTAAAAATGGCCATATGTACCATGCAAGGAAATGTCGTAAAGAAGAAATATCAAGCTACCAACATAAGTAAAAATGGACATACAGATGTTCGATACTTCTAGTTTATCTGACAAAGAGTGTTTGTGAAATGGATGCATAATAAAAGAGATTAATGTGAATTTCTACATTTGTGGGTGTTTGTATTATGGTGGACATGAGATGAACATTACATTAATACCACCACCATCCACCCCCCAAAAAAAACTTTAAAATATCATATTTATATGTGTAAAAATATTAGAGATTTCTGAACTTGTGAATTTGGAGAAAAATAGAAACAATTTATTAAATAAGATTTTTTAATGGTGAATTGTTAAAAGGAATAAATGAGACAATATTATTATTAATTTTCTAAACAGAAATAAATATCAGATCAGTTCAATATTTAGGTGTTTTGATAAGGATACAAATTCCATTAACAAAATTAAGCACTGTGTACATAGTTAGCAATGCAGCTATATTTTTAACTATCAGTTACAACAATTTTATCATGTAACAATATGTTGAAGCTAGCAAATGTTTCATTGTTGAGAGTAAAATTTTATTCAGGCCTGTTATAACCATCCTGTATAGTGACTTTAATTGATTTTACATCACGCTATATAAAAATGATTTATTTACATACATTTAATAATCTATTATATGATTACAACTTAAGTTTCATCAATTCACTGTACTACCATTATCAATTAATCCTGTACCCTATAGATGCTGGAGGATGTCTAATCTCTCACTGATCTCTCTTTTGCTTCATTATTTAATTTTAAATCTCAATTCATTCCACCAAGTATTTCTTGTTTTGATTATGTTTGTATGATTCTTATACTAAATAGATACTAAAATAACATGCTAGTCTATAAATTCACATTTAAGTGATATGTTATTATGGAATTTAAATTAACTATTGATAACTTTTTTAACATAACCATTGCAGGGTATTAATCAGCTGCATAACCTTTCTTCATTTGAAACTTGGTTGGTCTTCAAAGACTGTTTAAATAATTCATTTTCTAATTGTCAAATATGATATTGTTCAAAGAATTTTCTAAAGTAATATATTGATGACATTGATTTGAGTCCTCAAGCTATCTTGCAAATAAATGATGCAAATACCTGATCTGTGAACTGAAAAGTAAAGCAAATCAGTTGATCAAACTTTATGACCAAAATGCTATAACAGTTAGGCTGATATAAATAATGCCAAATAGCTCAAGACTCATGAAAATTACTATATATTATGAAGATCTACTCCACATTTTGCCTTTGGCATTCCAATTTTATTAAAATATGGCATTATTCAGTTAGATACTAAAGTTGACATGGAACTTCTTGAACATCTTGCATCATGACAGCAACAAATGTTAAAGAAAATTATGCACATTAGAAGACATACCTTTTTAACAGCAGATATTATTTCAGACAATGTCTATAAGAAGCTTGATTACAACTTTGTTTCTAACCAATATAAGTGCTATAAAAAACTATGTTCAAGCAAACTTAAGATCACAAACCTTCTACTAATATATCATTTTCTCTTAAAAATAAATCAAATGCATTACATTCCTCTGTAAATAAGTTGCATCTTATTACTCTTGAGGATTTGATGCAAAAATTATCATAAAAACTGAAGAAATTATTCTTCCAAAACTCTATACTTTATATTACACAGTAAAAAACTTTCTTATGCCTTGCAATCTATTCTTTTAGTATAAAAAATCAATATTGATTGCAAAAGAGAAACTAAAACTTACAATTAAGTTACATGTAATAGTAATACTAGTGATTAAGCCAATGCACATGCACTTTAATGAGATTATATAAATGAATACTCAATTTTCCAGACATGAGATATAGTATTTTAGAAAGAATGGAATGAATCCACCCATTCTTTCCAACCCAAACGTTTATGTATGGGCAAATCTTAAGTGTGTGGAAATAAGTTACATGTTAAATCAATGACTTTAAGCCTTTTTTCATTTAGTTAGTTGAAAATATTTTTTCAGCATACTATACAAACTTCTCTCTAAATATATATATATCTGATAATTGTCTTACAGAAATATCTACCAATAGATAAATGAAATTAAAAGTATGTGTCTATAAACACTTTTAATCCTAATCTTGTTATTCTGTGGAACTCAACTCTTGCATCATTGTTACTTGCAATTTATTTACTTTAATTAAAGCTATGATTATGATATCTGAAGTATTAAAAGCACTTAGCTTCAATAAAGACATTTTAAAATAATGGATACTTTTTCTGGTTTAATGTGTTAACATTTATTAAAAAAAATAACCTAATTAAGAAAATTTAATAATGCACAGAAGGTTTTTTTTCTTTATCTTTCAATTATTGTCTAAGAGATATCCTTCATTAACAATGTTCTTATAATCTTCATAATCTTTATAATATTCCACTTGTTCTGTATATTCCAAACCAATTCCAAATGTTGATGGGATTTAAAATACATATTTGCAGCCTTCTACATAGCAGTTGTTTCCAGGCTGTAAGATACAGTCATTCTACAAAGGTAATTTTATCTTTTTTTAACTTTATAATAGGTCTGTCTAAAATATAATTAATTCATCACTTAAATTATCTCACTATAAACACATTTAGCTTAAAAATAAAATTATCTGCTAAAAATGCTTTTTCACATTATGAATGTTTGTATAGTAAATGTTATTATTGATGAAGTACTTGCTTACTGTAGCCCATGAATCCAGTTAATTAATACTACTTTTAATAAGAATATGTATAATGAAATCATACATCTAGAACTCATTTCATATGTTTATTAATTAAAACTGCTTGCTTTTCCATATGCAAAGAAGTCAAAATGTATATTACAACTCTAATTAACCCAATCTTCCACAATATCTCACCAACACCACCTCTTGTTTTACTTCCATATATCAGATGATCTTTTGTTTTGTCAATCATGCTTTTGAGAATGCTGATCTATTATTAGACCAACAAAACTTTAAATATTTAATTAACATCTCATTTAGATATTTAAAGATCATTTATTATTTTAGACATTAATAAATCAACAAAATATTAATTCTTTAGTTAGCTTCTCACTAAGATTTTTGAAGATAATTTATTCTTCTATACATTTCTGAACAACTTTTCCTGTTAATGAGACTTTGCCCAGGTTCCAAAATATTTGTTTCTCTCAGCTATGGTAAAATTTAGGCCCAAAATGTTTCTCATTGATCAATTTAAGATAAATCTCAAACCCACAGGCCTTTTGCAATAATTATTGAATAAAATTTTACACATTTTTTTGCATTTCACAAACACAATCAACTTCAAACAACCCCTTAAAACATGTAAAAAGCTTTCATCTCTATAATTTATTCATGATTGCCACATAGAATAATATGGCTTAAATTCTCCATTAAATTTGACAAAGGAAAGCATGAAAAAAACTTGGTAGTCTTGAATATTTTTGAGTTATGCAATATAATAATATATTGAACTTTTATTGTGATTAGCATTCCAGAAATACATAATATTCTTGAAGTAATTATAGATTACTTGAGTATTTATCTATATGAATTGCTATATTCTTTCTATTTAGTTACATTTTTGGTAAAATTGGACAACATATTGTATTTCTCAAGTTCAGGTGTTGTTAATTTCATCATATGTTATTTGAATAATTTAAACTTATTCTTGAACACATGTCAATATTTGGATGTAATATTTTATCAATAAAAAAAGATTATGTAAAGTATGTTCTTGGAGAGAAAAGAATTGTGAAAGATAAGTTGAAAATTCCATGGATTGTTAGGCCAGGGGAGAGAGGGGAAACAATTGATTACTGAACTAATATAGAATAATAAACAGGAAGACTTGACAAATATGGTGAAGATAATGCACATGACTTGTAATTTTGATAGGTAGATAATAATGATAATAACATGGCATATATATAATTTATATTTTTCATGGATTTTTAGGTTGATAAAGAATGAATATAAAGAAATTATATCCATGTAAACTGAGACAACTTTTTTTATATATTGGCAGAAAACAATCAATTATTACTAATTGACCTCCTGAGGTTAAACAAGTTCTTTCCATTAATGTATAATAGCTCTTTAGTTGTGATGTATTGAAAGTAAAAGGGGTCTTTAAATTTAAGTTCTTATGTGGATTTAAACCCAGAAAACAATTTATTATAAATATAAGAGTGCACAATAATAGCATTTTCCTTCACATTGTTCAAATAATAATCAACCTTTTTTAAAGAGTTGTATATGTTGAATTGATATTTTTTATGGGTTTTAGTTTGAAAAATAATAGAAATACTTAGATAATTTTATCAAGAACATCCTCAATGCATGACTATAACACAAATAACAAAGATAAAAGTGGATGTTTAGAAGGCTACACACATCCATGTAAAATAAAAAAGTAAATCTAAAAAATAGCTATAAAAATTAGTTACAAAATAACTTCAAGTTTAAAGTGACTGCTCAATGATACTAATATTCAAATAGTTACACAAGACCATCCAAGTATGGCTTACCTCTTTACTGTATTAATACAATAGGTAAAACATTAAAAAATCTATGTGTAAGAATTAAGCAACAAGAACAATTATAGAGATCATGAATCATTCTGTTCATGGGTAGGCAATACATAGATCATATGGGATCAGTTATATGATTTAAATTATAGATCATCAACTCCAATAATTTATTGAATCAATTATAGAACAGCACCATAGATATATGCAAAATCTAAAATTGGGATATTATCATAATACAAAATGAATATACGTCAATAATATTAAAAAATAAGGATATATAGTTGCTAATTTTTAATTTATTATTAGCAAAAATGCATTTTATTTGTGAGAAATCATTGAGAAATGACTTTTTAGCATTTTTCTTTAGTTCTATTTTCTTGCTTTATAACACATTTATTGTAATATTTCCCAAAGTTCTAAAACAGTATTTTTTCAAAAAGATCTATATGATGTTCAAATTTTGGGAGACACATAATCTCCATTTATTTTATCCACTTTATTTTTCTATTTAAACTTCAAAAACATTTTCAGTAAAATTACTGTAAGAAGTTTTGAAAATACTGACTCATCCTCTCCAATGATAATTTTAAAAAAAAGTAGAGACATTAAATGCTAAATTCTCCCAACTAATTTGCTTGCTTGTAGAATCAAAAGCTACTTCTGAATCTAAGATTTCATTATAACATTAGAGATTTAATAAAATAATTTCCTTTGTTACATTGTGCTAGAACCCTTTTAAAATCAAGTTTGCTCTTTTGGTTGGTTATAGCCCAAAGTTCTATGTATTCCATTTGTGAAAATTTAATATTAAACTAATAGAAAACTGATAGGTAATGTAATTTCTACTATTTATATATATATATATATAATTAAATGACATTTTCTTATGAGTTTATAAAAGTTTGTGATCAAAAATTGTCAGAAGTGGAATTGATCTGGAGATCATATACTCTAAAAGCTGACAATTGATCGCTGCACCAAATCATGCAGATCATTTCCTAATTATCAATATTTCTATCGAATTTTAAACCGATTTTAAAATGCTTATTATTATAAACTTTGTTAGAGAACTTTACCAACTATTTTTTAAACTTTTCAACTTATCTTAAAGATCTATAATGAATTATTATTTTTGAATTTTTTTCAATTTTTATAATTTAAAAATGTGCTTTGTGCCTTCATTTAAAGTACGTTATATGATATTTTAAGTGATGTCATAAGTTTACTGTCTACTTTTATTTTCTGTTATTTTTAAGACAGTTATTTTATAGAATTACTTTAGAAATTTTTTGATATTATATTTGCTTTAGTATTAAAATGCATTCTTTTTTATCTTGTTAAAATAACTTTTTTTGCACTACCATGACTGATTTTTTTTTCGTGTTTTTTCTAAACATTTAAAAGTTACATTGTATCACTAAAACATACTGTTTATATCATAATATAGAACTGTACATATTTCAATTTTTTAAATTAATTATGTGACAGTGCTTTCATATACGTTTTTTAATCCCTGCATGATCATGTATCAGTTTAAAAAAAATTCTGATCAATTTCTGATTTTGTTTCCTATTAAATATGTAGTTTTTTAAGAGTTATGCTTTTTCACAATTGTTAATATTTAATTGTTAGTAAATTATACTATAAATGCAATGAATGATTTATAAAACTTAAAATTCGGTCCACGATTTATAAAACTTGAGAAAATTAACTGCTATTAATGTCTTTCTTAATAAGACTGTCATGAAAATAATACATAACTTACACCTAACTAGTTAAATAATTTCCTGTGTTTACCTGAAATATATATTTCATCTTATTTAAATATTATTATTTCTATACAACGCATAATCACCATTCCCTATGCTAGCTGATACATCAGTAGCAAACTATCCATACAGTAGTGCCACCTACTGCAAACCTTAGTAATTAATAAATGCAAGAATGTTTGTGCATAAAATCCCTATCTGAGGAGTTATATTAAACTTGAAGATCTAGATGCAATGCTCTCAGATTCAAGTTTCTTTACTGCTCAAAAACCATAAGCTAGAACATTAGATGAGTAGGCAGAAATAGGGATTTGTGTACAAACCTTCTTGCATACATTGATTACAAAGGCTTGCACTGATGGTCTGTGAAGAATTTCCTACTGTTGCAATTATCACTGTTGTATTTTTTATAAGAAAATTGAAATTTTCTTTTTTAAAAAAAATACTACACAGTTTTTAATATTCAAACAATACAAACATATTTCTTCCCTAATCCATTCCTTTTTATATGACTTCTCACTGTTAAGATTAAGTACTTTCATGATCATATTAAACGTTGTTTCTCTGTTCAAATCTCTCTATATGTGTACATAATGTTCATATATTCTTCATTAAAAGGTCAACTTGCCAGAGTACAACTATGACTTATGAGCATTGCATATTTTTTCTGTTAAATTTAATTAATAATTTTGTTATTCTATCAGATTTATTATCAACAACAAATATTCACATTATTGCTCTTTAATCATATATTTTTTTATATATAAATACAAAAATATAAATTCATATGTATATATATATATATATACAATGAATTTTATTTTTGTATTTCAAATGTTATGAATTTGACATTATGCTCACTTTTCATATCAATTGTACTTTTATTTTTCTTCTAAATTTACAAAATTAAATAGATTGACATCTATTATTAGACTTTTTTTTTAATTTTTAAAGTCTTATTGCATTTAAGAAATCATCTGTCATGTTGTTCAAATATGTAAAATATGAGCATTTTTTTTACATACATCCTATCTTCAAGAGACAAGCAAAGTTGATCAATTAGGAAACGTCAGCCATATGATCCATGATATTTTGCTTTATTGCAAACTAATTTGTACTAATCCACATATGTTAGTGAAGAGCTCATTCAAAATGATTTATGTAAAAAGAAACTATGAAATAGAAATAAAAAGATCTATCTTGCTTGGTTCTTTTAATATTTGAGGTGACATTCAAAAATTGCTTCCTGTTAACAGCAATCATAGGAGCTTAATATATTATAATGGAATATTTTATCATCAATATACTGAATATTTAGTTACAGGAATAATTTTTTTATTTATTCTAATGAAAGTCAAAAATATCATTGGCTACAGAAATATGTTTGCTATTATCTGAAGAGATAACATTTAATATTTCTGTGAAGCATTGAATGCACTGAGCATATTTTATTATCAACTTTATACATTTTTGTCATTTCAGCTGTTATCACAGTGTGTTTATTTATGTGATACATGAACATGATTAGTTGCTCATCATCATACATCAATCAGCATGATGAATCATCAAGAAATATGATTTTTCTTATCAATTGCCTAATAATAATTGACTGAAATATATGAGTTTTCTTGAAAATAAGATAAATGCATGTAAATAATCTCATTTATGTCTGATAAAACTTAATTATTGCTTTTACTTCCAGATAATTGTAAAATTAAGGTAAGAATTCACTAATTACAAACTCAAGCTTCCATTTAACAATCATCTTTTGTTTAGATCTTACAAATCTAGAGCTTTAAACCACTTTTAAATGAAGAAAGATATAAATTGGAAGAATTTAAAATATTAAATGGAATATCATTGGACTTTCTGTAGTGGGTAAAGAAACAATTGATTTTAAACAAGAATATTATTAAAAAGCACAAATATTAAAAGCACAAATAGAGGATTTTTATATTGATGAACAAAATGCTTTTGATCAAACCATACAACATTTTAAAATTATCATGAATGAATTTAATGCTAAAATTAATGAAACAATTGTAAAATAAAAATTGTGTGAATAAATTTGGTTATAGTAGTAAACATGAGGAAGTATAGAAACTTGTTAAATTTTCAGAAAAATAAAAACTATAACTATATATCTAATCTATCTTTCCACCATCATAATAATATCTTTGGGATGTTAGATTTTTACTTATATGAATTAAAATAAGGGTTGGGTTCATGAATTTGGCATTGATCAAGAGTAAAAATATCCCAATGTTTAAATGGTCTCCAAATTTTCTTAGCTCATAGGCATTTCCACAGGCTGGAGTCTAAAGACAGAGAGATAGACTTTCCCATATTTTTATTATTGACAATGTAATTGGACTTTCATGCCTTGATAGCCAGTAGGTTTATTAATTTTGGAGAGGTATGGCATCTATTTATCTCTAAGTAGATAATGATAACAGTAATAAATAATATACTTCTACAGATACATCATGATTTATGATAATTTTTATGGTTTTTTTTCATAGCTAATAAAAAAATAAATTGATAATGATATATTATAATATAAGCTAAAATTGTAAAAAAAAAGAAACAAAGAAAGTAACCATGAATGAGTAAATGCCAAATTGTACACTATAAATTGTGTTTAATAATAAAAAATATATATACCATAAGCCAAAATAATGTTAGCTAAGTTCAGTGGGTTTATAAAATATAAATGTCATATGCCACAATAAGAAGAAATACATCGGTAAGCAATTACAATATAATATCTCTAAAATATAGATCAATATTATTCATAACTTAAGAGAAGAATTTATCATTTCCCTCTAGTACAAACACACGACTCTTAATATTGAAAGTTTATGCCATTGCAGTTTCCTTTAAATTCCTTCTCTTACAAACATCTATTACCACTATGATCTTTTGTGTCCATCTCTTAAATATCTCACTGTTTTGGTCAGATGAAACAGTATATTTAATTTTATAAAGTTTTAAGTAATTTCTTAAATCATTGACACTATAGATTCAACTTTTGTAAATAATTTCTTTTTTAGCAAAGTAATTTAAATAATATGATTTATAAAACAAATTAAGATATCTCAGGATAATATAATTGATTTTAATCTTAAAATAAATTCTCTCTAATTCTTAAGATCTTTTTAACATAGAATGAAATCCTAGTAAATAAGTAAGATATACACTTACCTCTAAGTTAATGTCATATCACAATTATAATAATAATAATAATTCTCTCTTTTCTTCATAGCATAAGCTTGTGTTTTAAGACCTATAGAGGTCCCTACCTTCGTATTTTTCAGACGCTTATTTCTAAGGTTACAACCTTAGTAAATTATTACTTATTAATAATAATAATAATAATAATAATAATAATAATAATAATAATAATAATAATAATAATAATAATAATAATAATAATAATTTAAAATAAAACACAACATTATCTCTTAACTTAGAATAAGATAAAAAATATATAAGGGATTTGAATTCAGACTTTGGATAGCTGAAGAGTTGTGGGTTGGAGTAGTTTGAAGCCTGTCCATTAAAGTATGAAGATTGGCTATCTTAATATAAAGCTGAGCACTGATTGTATATGTGTGTGGAGATAGAAACTGGACCAACTGATGATTGCTGGTTTAGCATGAAATACATATATTGGTGATTATTTATCTTTTCAATATGTGTATGATCAAGTGGGTCGGCAATATGAGATTGCATGGAGAGTTGAGGGTCATGTGAAAGTCTGATTTTGAATCCCTTATATATTACATTATATATATATATATATATATATATATATATATATATATATATGCAGGTGTGTGTAAGTCTGTAAGTGTATTAATAAGACAAATAATAAATTCCTAGGATGACATTCAGATATTAAAGATGGTTAAGAGATTTGATAGCCATTTTAAATACACAGAATAAATTTACTTTAATATCTTTTAAATTTGAACTAAGTACTTTTATAATCTAAATTTATTACGAAATAATAAATATGATTTAATATTTATGGATAATAATTTTAAATAAATAAACATAGTGATCTTATGATAAGCAAACTAAATTGGCTGAAGTATTCCTAAATATTTATATACAATTATAATTTTTATTAAGCAAAATACATATTTCTTAAATTGGTAATAATTGAAAGTTTGCTAGTCCTTCACATGCGCAATTATCTCTCAGACAGCCAATCAGACCCCAACAGAGATAATCGCGCACGTGAAGGACTAGCAAACTTTCAATTATTACCAATTTATTGGCAACATGCGATTTGGACAAATGATATTTCTTAAATGTAATTCTAATAATTAAATATAATTCAATAAAGTGACTTATATTAATGTCAATATTCTTATATTTATTTAGATTTCTAATTAGTGAGTGGATGATATGGAGAAATGTCTATAACAAATTTCTTAATATAAAAACAAATATTTATTTCACTGAAAAACAAATAATAATAAGTCACAGATATAACAAATCCTTTAAGTCTACAAAGCCAAGGGCTTTCACAAACATTACTTTTTTTCAAAAATATATCAGAAGCTTAAAATTACAAATGAATTTATAAGAAAGAAAGATATTTGACTAAGTAAAAATTATCTAGGAAGTCAAATTAAACTTTCTTTTACTTTAAATTTTTAAAATTTTCATATATTAATGCGAATTATCAGTTCTTGAAAAAGGTTTGAATTTCGTCATTACATCATCCACTGTCCCATTATTGGATATAATGGCAGCCACTGAGATAACCCAAAATTTGATTCTAGAAGAATCAGCAGAGTTACACTAAAAAATATAAAGGACACTGAAAGACATCAAGTGCAAAGCAAAAGTCAAATATTTCATGTGATGAAAGAAAAGCTATTAAATCTCTTAAACAGGATACATCTATAATGATTCTTCCTGCTGACAAAGATAACACTACAGTTGTAATGAATAAAACTAATTATGATAACAAAATACAAGGCCTTCTCACAGCAGGCCAATACAAAAAGTAGCAAAAAATCCACTTCCAAATACAGAGGTAAAACTACCAGCATTACTCCGGAAGCATCGCAGGTATTTCAGTGATTTAGAAAAAAAAAATTAACTCTGTAGTTCAGCAAGATTCCTCAGCTGTATGGATTGCTTAAAATCCATAAAGACAATGTTCCATTAAGACCTATTGTTAGTTTTTGAAATTCACCGAGTCAAAATTTTTCAAAATTTCTTCTCAAAGTTCTTAGTCCATTGGCATACAGGACACAGTCTTTTGTCAGGGATTCTAAGCACTTTGTAGAATTAGTCAAGTACATGAAAATGGAAAGAACTGACATATTGGTAAGCGTTGATGTGGAAAGTCTGTTTACAA
Organism: Epiperipatus broadwayi; assembly: GCA_028023455.1. Lineage (NCBI taxonomy): Eukaryota > Metazoa > Onychophora > Udeonychophora > Euonychophora > Peripatidae > Epiperipatus > Epiperipatus broadwayi. The sequence continues at coordinate 361,385 of JAQFVV010012847.1, forward strand.
ATGTACCATGTGATGAGGCATTGTCTATTGTAAAAAAAAGGTTATATGATGGTAATAGTCTACAAACTAGAATAGGTCTATCTATTGATATTATAATGGAATTATTAACTTTCTGCATAACAACAACATACTTTCAATATAACTCAGTTCTTTCTTCCAACAAAATCAAGGGATGGCCATGGGATCACCACTGTCACCCTTGCTCAACAATATTTACATGAAAGAACTTGAAACCACACCCATAAATACTACTCCATCTCCACCTAAAGTGTGGCTTCAAGATGTTGATGATTCATTTATGGTATGGCCATATGGTGAGATAAAATTACAGTCATTCTGGATGCACATTAACAACATATCTTCTACAATTAAATTCATGATGAAATCAGAACAAGAACAAAAATTGGCATTATTGGATGTTCTTGTGACAAGACTTCCTCAGGGCAAAGTAAAAACAACAGTGTATAGAAAACTAAAACACACTGGCAAGTACTTGGAATATTCATCCAAACATACAAGAATCACTAAACAAGAACTTGTACTATCACTATAGAACAGAGCAAAGGAGATTTGTTCAGAAATGAGTGATTTGAAAAAAGAAAAGATTCACATAGAACAAATGCTTATGAAGAATGATTAGCTATCAGCAGTCATCAGAAAAATCTTCAATAGATAACACAAAGAGACACCAAAAGAAAAAATATTGGTATGGTATTGTATCAATACTTACCAGGAATGGTGGACAAATGGCAGAAAATCTGCAGTCAATATAACAATAGAATTGCTTTCCAAAGCCATACCACACTTTGAAGAATGCTTACTTCTTATAAGCTAAAACTGGAAATGCTGAAGAACAAAAACTGCATCTATGAAATATCATGTGAATGTGGAAGGTAATACATTGGTGAGACCTGTCACCCTGTGGAACAGCAATTGAAAGAGCAAAAACTAATGGTTAAAAGAGAAAAGTCAGATGTGTCTACCATAGCAGATCATGTATGTACTAATGACTATATGTTTAATTGGGAAAATACAAAGATATTGGATAAAGAGGAAAAATGCATAGAAGGAAATTCAAGAAAGCTACTCATATGACAATGGTAAATAATCCTATAAGTCAACCCAGTGTGACAATATACAATGTATAAAAGCCTCTAATTAATCTTGCTCTCAGGAAAAAAATAAAAAATAAAAAACTAATTAACCTCACTATAAAAAAATTGAAGGACTCAGGAGAATTTGAAACAACCCTCATATATAAATATATCAATTTTCTACTATATGTTGCCTTTGACAGAATAGCTCAGTTGGTAGAGCATTTGGCTTAAATTCAATATTCAAGAATCTAAAGGTGCAAGTTCAACTTCTAAGTGAATATTGTCACTGTGCATATAGGCCAACAGCACCTGAAGAAGAGTGGAGAATAATAATAATCTAAAGGTGCAAGTTCAACTTCTAAGTGAATATTGTCACTGTGCATATAGGCCAGCATCATCTGAAGAAGAGTAAAGAATACTACTACTCAAACATTGTGTAATTACTAATCTGTATTCTCTATTTGTGTGTTATTACTAACAAGTTATTTGTATTTGGAAAGTTTAAATAAATGTTTAAAATTTTCTATACATTCAACATTCATTCATAAATGATGGAAATAGTCCAACCTATCACATCTTTAACAATAAATGTTTTAGTGCTTGATTTTGAGTAACTTTCAGGTAATTAATTTTGTCTGTTAAAAAACTAATACATTCATAAAAATATAAATGTAACGGGCATGATTTTATAACAAAATAAATATTTAATAATTGTATAAAAACAAATAATAAACAAGTAATTAAATTAAACAATATTCATTCTCTATTATTTTATTTAGAGTGTCAAAAGTAGGTGATATTTAGATATTTTAGTTACAATTAAAATCTTACCACTAGTAGCAGATATATCTATGCAATGTTTTCTTTAATTCAAAGATTATATAATTCTATAGACACTTCTTCCTCTTTCTTAATTTTGTTGTTTCATATACAACAATATATCTTTCCAAAATAATCACAACTTCTTACAAGTTGTGATTATTTTGAAAAGACATATTGTTATAATTTAAAGATTGTAACATCAACTGACAGAAATTGATTCTTGCTTTTGACATAATTCTGCACTAATTGCAAAAGTATATAAAAATAAATTAACAAACAGATACTTCTGATATGCATTTTAATATTATATACACTCGTTTCATAATAATCAAGGAAACATTTCACTAATACCCTTTTCTTATTTTGGACTTACTTTGGAAAAGGTTTTAAGAGCTGTTATTATAAGTGCCTTTGAAACTCTTCCCATTATCTTCCCAGAAGGCATTGCCATATTTTCATTCAATAAATTTCTGGAACTCTCATACATCTTTAACATATTTTTATATGAGTAATGGCTATTACAAATTTAATTTATTAATTTGTTAGATGTTAACATACATGTAGCAGTCTACTTTTTATCTAAACTGCATTATGCAAAGTTAATGGCATTGTATTGCAAACAATCTGTCCACCAACATAATTCATGATATAACTGGTCTTATGCATAAATTTGAAGTACATCTTTACTTGCTCATTATTAATGAGAAACTGAATCACCCTGTTTGATGCTACTTTTGCTATGTGATTATTAATTAAAGTTATTTGGAAGGTTTTTATGGGATAGTTTTTTTATTTACATGTTTAGAGATACTATTTTACTATGCTCCTCTTTTGAAATTATGAAAGTTTACTTCTGGACCCTGGAAATTATTTCCGGACACATATGTTTAGAAAATTATGAAACTAGTTCTTATCAAATGGTAAATTAACCAGTTTGTTTATCTGTCATGGATGTTATTTTCCTGAAGTTGAGAAACTATCTGATAAGATTCTTTTTTGTACACCACCCTATGATCATAATTTTACTTTACTATTAAGTAATATGTAACTTTATTATTCTGATGAAGAATGATGTTATTGATTTTCATTTTGATGAGACTGTTGCAGATCTCTATTTTCTGTTCCTTTTTATTACAGATGTCTTTTTTGAACTTATTAAAGACCTTGTTTGTCTTTTTTTTATGTGTTTTGTTTTAATTTTTGTTTTTATGCTTATAATCTTTCTATATGACTCTTTTATAGCCTTGGCTAATGACCTTATTGACAGAAATCTTTTCTGGGTGTAAAACCATCTGGTCATAATATGCTTACATTCAAGTTACAAATTAACTTGGTAATATGTTTGCTAGTTTATTGGTCTGTGCCAATAAATATTTATTTTACTTCATCTGGCAAATTATACCAAATAGTATAAATCATTAAACTTTATGATGCACCATTAGATCTCAATTATGCCACACCAATTGAAAAAGAAATGTGTATACTGGTTTGTATTTTGCTAATAAGAGTTTGTTTTACTTTATCAGACAAACTGGATCAAATAATATCAATCAATAAACTTTCTGGTGCACCATTAGATTTCAATTTTGCCAATGACAATAAAGTAAGTATGTTTGTGCTTCATGTGGTTTGCATTTTTCTTGGGGATATATAAATTTATCTTGGTAGACTGTAATCTAGTAAATATTCAATTATAGCTATTTATATATTTGAAAGCTGCCAGTTTTTTTTTAAGTAATAAATTTTAACCAGTCTTGGAAAACTCATTGTAGATAACTTTATATTACATCCAAATTGTCATTCACTGATATTTAAGCAAAATAGTTGTCCAGATATAGTGGGACTCTATGGTACTAACTATCCTTGATTTTAAAAATTGAATAATCTCTTTGAATAGATAAATGGACATATTAGGATTTGAGCTTTGTTGGTCTTCCTCATATATTATTGTTACTTTAAAAACCATTACTTTTGTGTGATCTGATTTTATGCTTTACCAGATGGGTCTTGACTTTTAGGATGATTTAATTTAGGGTTTATCCATCTCTTTATTATAGATTTTCAGCTTTTCAATTCAGTTTACTTCACAGGAGAATTTTATTTGCCATTATTCGCTCTAGCATTTTAATTTTTTGTTGATATTCCTGTAACAGTTCTTCTTCGTTTTTTTACTATACTTCAAATGTACTTTTTTATCCTTAATACTTACATCTTTGTATTGTTTGCTTCTTTGAGATGACATAATGATTTTTTTTTGGATTTTCATTCATTTGGGTAGGGGTTTTTAAATTTATAATCTGACCTTTTCCAGCATTTCTTTGTTTTTTCCTATTAAATTTAATTTCTTCTTCTATTTTTAACTCATATTTTCCCTCATTTCATTTTTTTTAATTCTCTTTAGTTTCATATAAATATTTTAAATATAATTCAGTTCTCTAAATTTCACCCCTTTTATTTATTTCTTAAGATCATTTAGCAGATCTCATTGGTTTGCATTTATATCTTGTGTTTGATTCTCTAGCAGTTTATGTATTTCAATATTATTACTTAGTTACTCTTCTCCATTTTTTCCCCAACATTGTTTATTTTTTACAAATATTTTTTCTATTCTTATGTGGTTACCCTTCTCACTTTCTTCATTAATGCTTGATTATTTTTTTCAAAAACCAGAAGTATTTTTGCTACTATAACCTCATCCTCATGGCCTATGATTCTGATTTTTCTATTACAATGACCTTTGACATTTCTTAATTTATTGTTTTTAATTTTTAGTAGAAAAGTTTGTACATAGAAAGTACTACATTTATTGATATGCTAACAGTTATTCAGTTCAACATGAGAATTGGCATAACTTAATTAAAAAATATATAAAATGCATTCTCACTTGCTTGTTAACTACACAATATTATTTTTAATAGAAGTATATAAACATAAGAATTTGAATTATTTGTTTACAAGGACATCAGATATTTCATAGTAATTTCTCTCACCATATAACATCCTTATAATTTAAACCATCAGCTCCTCAGTGATGAAAGCTACAAGCTATAAACTAGTCTGTGAATATTGCATGAGTAGGCATTAGGTAGGGTTTTTATGACTACATCTTCCTCCAGCCATTGATTACTCTAGCTTGCACTGAGTGGCACTACCATATAAAGAGTTTTGCCTCTGTGATGCTTAGGAGTTTTATTTAATACTCATTATTATCATCATTATCAACTATTATCAATCCACTGCAGGATAAAGCTTTCTCCAAGTTCAATCCATCTTCTCTGATCTTTAGCTTCTCTTCTTCACATCACCCCTGCACATTTTCTTATTTCATCCATCCATCTCACATGTGGACTCTTTCTGGATCTTTTACAATCTCTTGGGACCCAGTTTAAGATTTCAATTGTCCATCTATTGTCATCAATTTTAGAAATATGTCCAGCCCAACTCCACTTCAGTCTTTTAATTTTTTCAATGAGGTCAATAACACTAGTTTGTTGTCTTACCATATATTGCATTTTGATCTCTTCTTGTTACTCCCAACAAGCATCTCTCCATACTTCTTTGATTGTTATGAAGTCTCTTTATTGCAATCCTATTAAGGGTATAAGTCTCAGATCCATAAGTAAGAACTGGTATAACTCATTTATTAAAAACCTTCCTTTTCAAACGCATAGGTATATTTTTTTTAGTATCAAGTTATTTCTACCAAAAGCACTCCAACCAAGTTTAATTCTATGACTAATTTTATCCATTTGTTAATATTTTTGAAACTTCAACAAAGCAGAAAGTAAAAATATAAAACTAAAACAAGAAATTATGAACAAATATATTGCAAAAGAATACTATATAAAGAATATCATATGGAAATGCATCACCTTTCACCACATTATTGGTATGATGGGTTAAATGTTCTCAATATAATCCATGATACTGACTTCCCTTCATGTATATTTTTGCCTGTCTAATTAATACATTGCAGTGTAAATAGCTATCAATACTGTATCTGTTGTTAAAAAGCATTTTATTATGTTGCATATTGAAAGCATATAACTTCTTTTTGAAATTAATATACATGTAACATTTTATACTAATCAAGTTACTTATCAATTGTGTTTTATTTTGCTAGTTATAATATTTTTGAGTAACTAACAATATAATTACTTTTATTAGCATTATTATTATTAAATAGCATTGGTAAATCTCATAACAATAGAGGTTATTAATTTTATTTGTTTGACTTGAGAGGGTTTTTTTTTTTTTTTTGGTTATATGCAGATAAGAATTGATTCACAAATCTTTACTAATTGTGTAATCATTCAGTCACTATTTTAAACAGTACTTTAAAAACAATTGATAGCTTGAATCTATTAATACTATTTATTGTAGTGATTTGAATAGTTTTAATTTGCACAACTAATGACTTGGATATTTATTTGATGTTAGAAATAGTACTATTAATATAAACTATTAAGGCATAACTTTTATAGATATTATTGCAAGAGAATTCCACATCAAATAGTTAGAAAAATTTTAGGGCAAAAATTACAAACCTCTTTTGTTTAGCAGCAATCTAGTATACTAAGTCCACTGCAAATAGGGCTTTATGATATAATGATTTTATAATTGCTGAAAACATTAACACTACACCAATTATGGAGTTTGATTCTAGGCTGTGAAATTTTAATTTTTCTAAGACACAAATAGAATTAAGATTTTTTTTATGTACTTGCTCATCAGTTAAAATAGATAGCTGTCCAATAGTGATAAATAAATTGGTATTTTGTTAATACTAATTGGGAAGGGGTTAACATTCCAGCTTAATGTGGATTGATAAAATGAGTTTTGATGAAATATCTGTAAAAATAAAATGTTTATAAAGTAATTAAACTTTTACCAAAGTAAATTATTCTTAAGAAGTACTGAGTAGATGGTTTATCTTTACCTGTTGAACTATTTTAAATATATAAGTATGCACATTAAAGCAATAAGTTTTCTGTTTAACACTTAGGTTGGAATAACTAAGCAATAGAATATTATGATAACTGAAAACATTTTATCATAATCAAGATTTATTAAATTGTTGTCTATGGTTTATATCTAAAAGGGTTATTTTTTTCCTTCAAATATAGACCAATACTATTTTTCAAGGAATTGTAATAAACGTATAACTCTTTGCTATTGTATGGATTATTAAAATGTATATTTGATCTTAAAACTTTCGAAATAAACTTGAACTTTATGAAAAATGTGATAATGTATGTCTCCAAAAACAACAAAATTAAACTGCTGATTTGCCAATATTTTTATGCTAATATGCTTTCAGAAAGCTTCATCTTTTGCTTGTTAGCCAACAATTAAGCAAAAGGAATCTAATCTGATAAATGAAGCAGGAACGATTGATCATCCATCCAGATACACAATAAAGAATAAATGCAAGATGATTGAAAAATCAACCAATAAACAAACTCATGGCAGAGAAAACGTACCCTCATGACTTCACCGAGAAAAATCTTCATTGAGCAGTCCATTTGGTTAATTAAATGCCTGTATTCCAAATAGGCGGGTCGTGCTTGATAACATTTTCTCACAATTTTGTTATATTACTTCAATTAATATTTCTTTTTTTAATAAATGTTCTTTTTTTTTTTTTTTAAAAAAAAGTTTTATTATTAATTTGACTTAAAAAAAATACAGCTTTATAACAAAAGTTTTAATAAGTTATATTACTAGTAATTAGTTTACCTTTTAAAAAAATTAACTCGAAACTTTAATATACATAATTATCCGCTTGTTTGTTCTTATTTGAAATACATTTAAGTGAGTTTTTAAAATTTTAAATATGTTAGAAAAATTAACATTTGTTTGGCTTAAAACGAAAAGCAAAATACTTACTGAAAGATTTTAAACTATAAAATTTTAAGCATCGTCTTTTTATTTAAGACTTTTGCATATTAATAATAACTAATTGCATTATCATTGAACAGAAAATTTCTGATTGGAAAGTCATAACTGGAGGTAATGACTAGAACATATGGGAGGTAAACAAACGAGAATAATTTTGTGTGACTATTGATTCCTACAACATTTCATTTGTTACACAAGGGAAGGGGGGTAGAGAGAAAATAACACTTATTGATTCGTATTTTGATAAAATAATGTATAATGTTTGTGAAATTATTTACAATATATATATCGATAGTAATTTTATTTTGTTTTTATAATTTATATATATATTGTCATGACTTATTTAATGTTTTGCACTTTAATTAAAATACAATGGATGTGCTTAATACTAATATTTTAAATATTGTATATATTTATATTATATGCAATATATATATAATTTTTTTTTTAAAAAAGAAGCAATACCCATTAAATTATTTGTTCAGACCGACAGTTAAAAAATAATTGTAGGTGTGATAAGGTCTTTTTTTTTTTTTTTTTGATAGTGACTCCTTGTAATGATTACCTGTTTTGATTTTTTTTTAAACAAAGTACTAATCAAATGATGATAATTTGTAGAAAACCTATTTAAAAACTATAAATAAATAAACTTTTTATTTTTTATCACAATATATATTAAATAAATATAAAATGATTTTTTTTTTTAATAATATCAATTTATACACAAGATCGTAACGACAGTTATTTTTATAACAATTATTTTAGATAATTCATTTATGTATTTATTAGTATTGAAACCATTTTTTTTTCATATGTCATAGCATCGGCCGGGACGCGAACCCACAACCATCTGCAACCAACTACTTGCTTGCATGGCGGCTGCGATACCTCTCGGCTAACAACGCAAGACGAAAATAAATATTTAGATAAAGAAAAATCTTATGTTTGTATAAATATATAGTTTTTTTTTTCATATGTCATAGCATGGACTGGGAGGCGAACCCACAACAGTCTGCAACCAACTACTTGCTTGCAAGGCGGCTGCGATGACCTCTCGTCTAACAACGCTTGACTATAAATATATAGTTGAATATAGAAAGTTGTAAACTTTATGTCATGTTAAAAAAAAGTAAGAAAATATAGTAGATCTAAGTAAACTAATTACTATTATCTAATATTGAAGGAGAAAAATATTTACTTAACTCAAACAGCTTTATCTGTTTCAGATATAAACATGTTAGAATTTTGTACGATAGAAAAAATTAAACATGTTAGAATTAATCGTGAACGAGCAAATTTAGCACGATTTCTACTAAGCTCAGTGAAATATTATAAAAAAGTCTCTTTGAACGACATTTATATAAAAAAAAAATGATAGAGAAGTGTAGATAAATGATATTTTTTTTAATATTGTTTATTTTTAAAAATAATTAAATGCAATATATTAGTAAGTGTTTGTCTAAATATATATATGATCTAATTGCTAAGTAATTAAGGTAATAAAATAATTCAATACGTATTAAATATGAATCTAATTAAATGAAAGCTGATTAGAAAATAATTTTAAAAAATATAAAATACATTAACAGTAGTAACAAATAAATTTAATCAACAATAATAACATTTATATATTTTATAGCTGGATTGTTAATTTACTGATGCCAGTAAGTTCATTGTTATATATTTTTTCCATAATCGATTTATCCAGAAGTGTAGTTAATTTATCTTTACTTGATGAACTATTTTAACTTTTAAATACATTTATCTTACTAAATGTTTGAATAGTATCTGTAATACAGTAAATCTTAACTCAACTTAAGACTCTGTTTCAATTGCCATTTTATTTTATAATCTAACCATATGATGGCTCTACAATGATTGTTCTGGAGTTATATTTCAGTATTAACAAAGAAAGCAGGTCTAGATGTAAAACTGAATTCTGCATTCCTTATGAGTAATTTATTCAGACTACAAGGTGATTTGTTTTTCTCTGATATATTGGTTAAAGATTTGAGTTTTTTGAATCTATTTTCTATTTCATAATTGATTCATGATCAGTTTGTTGAAAAATGAAAGTCTATATAGTTAGTATGTAGTCTTGAAGTATATCTTACAGAATATTTAGATTTTGCCCATCTTTTTTGAATGTTGCTTAATTGTTGTCCTCTATGGCAGTTTTATTTCTATTTCTAGGATCAGTTTTTTTTCTGGATTTTTTTAAATTAGTTTTTTATATTCCTAAGTTCATTAAAGTTGAACTTTATATCTAAGATAAATATTTATCTCACTGACTTTTAAAGTTGAGCTTAGCCCTATTACTAAAAATGATGGAACCAAACTTTAATGGCTGTGTTAATGTACTTTGTTTGAGTTTTTATTTTTTCTTGGTATTCTGCTTTCAGAGAAAATAGATTTTTTCTTAATATGTTTCCTGTAACTGGGCTTTGAATAGTATGCTTGACTAGAAGCATTTTGGATAAACCAAAATTTATGATGCATGTATTGCTTTTTTAGATCCCCTTTGTCTATTGGACCATTTTCTCATATTGTGTACTACTTTTAAAATAAAATGTTATCAGAGAAGTGTTTTTTTTTAATAAGCTATAAGTAGCAAATCAGTTGTTTAATGCTTTTATAATGTTTGTGATATGGAGTGTTGATAAATCAATCACTTTTAAATATTCAAAAATATATTTCTTTATTCCCACTTTTTAACCATCAGCTTGATCAATGTAAAGTTTTGCATAAAAAATGCCAGGTTTAAACAAAACTATCATTTTCGGTTGACATTTTATTTTGTTATGCACTATTAAAATTGGGAAAGTGTCTTGTACTTTATATCTGCATTTAAGCTTAATCCTCATGTATAAGACTATAGTACCTTTTTATTCTAATTAAATCTTGGATGATTACTGTGCAGTAGGTCAAGCACCTGGGTGCAGCTTATTAAACAACAACTATCATATAATGCATCTATTTTTATTAATAATTTGAATCTACAGATTCAGTAGACAAAGATGAATTTGATCAACAGATTTTATCAATACTTCCAACGCTCACATTTTTATTGACTCTCTTTAAATGAAGCTACTCAGTTAATATTTGTCCAATACATATAAATCCATTTAACAGCAATATAGATAATGTATTTTTTTTAAAATTTCTGATATGAGAGTAAAAATTTCTTTCAGAACTTGTGCTAAGTTCTTGTCAAATGGATCATGATTTTAAAAAAAAATCAATAGGTGTAAGATTTGATTACACTGTTTTGAACCAGAATGTCATCAAACCAAAATACTGAAACATCTTAAAAAAAAACAATGGTATTTTCTTATGTTCATAGTATGATATTATGAGGTTTTTCCAATTATAATTAAATTGTGTTTTTATCCAGAAAACTACATAATGATTCAGTTGCCTCTGGTAATATTGGAAAAAAAATCCACAAAATCTAACAAGGCCTGTTATTAAAAAACTCCGAATCTCATTTATGGCATTTTGTGTCAATTTTATGGTCAAGAAATTATAGTTTTTGAATACAATGAATAGTTTGTCTGTGCTGATTTTAATACCAAAAACTTTAAATTTATTTAATAGTTATTAGATGCTATAAGGAAATCTTAAAAAAATAGGAAATGTGTTATATATTCAAAAACTAATTGATCTATTAACTACTAATGCATACAATTTATTTTGAATAGAACTTAATAGGTGATTTATAACAATGTTTTGATGTCTTTATAAAAGCAGTCAATTTGAGCTATGCAAGACAAAAGTTGGATTTTGAGAGGAGCACAGTAAAAAAAGAATCATTTGTGAATAATCTCCACAAAATTGGATCTGTTCATTACCTTTAATAATGAAACTATTGATGGCTGTTCAAAGAATGTAATAATAGCAAAACTTATCAAACTCTTCACATATTTCTATATATAAGATAAATGAAAAAAGTTCTATATTATTTATCTGCAAGTAGACTAGAGGTTTATTATATCATTTTTCTCTATCAAAAATGTTCTAAATATTATATTTTAAATTTTGTTAATGTTTCTTATTAATCTCAACTCATGCATTATATACTTGCTTATCTAAGTTTATCATGATAGGAGATAAAAAAAAAAGTGTTTTTTTTTTATTTTTATTTTACATTTCGATTTAATTTTACAAAAGAGAAAAATCTAATTGTCTTGGCAATCTTTAATGATTATATATAAATATATATATAATTTGAATTATTAATATATGTTTAAAATGGCTTTTGGTTGGGTATATATATATATATATATATATATATATATATATATATATATATATATATATATATATATATATATATATATATATATCTTGTTTCCTTATTTGCTTTTTTCTAACTTTTTAAATTTTGTGTAACTGATAATCGTGTGTCCAACTTCATTTTAGTTAAGCAGGTTTTTTATATGTTTGCAAACCAGATTTATAATACTACTTGTTGCTTTTATATATATATATAAAGCAAGCTATTTATTGTTTAATTTATAATGGAAAATTATCTGGTGAACAAATTGTTTATGAAAATGATTTTTATTAAATCTGTAGCAATCATTTTTTTAAATTACAGATATAATTTTTGGTTATGATTTGTGATAAAAATTGTATTGCTCATAGTTTCATTTATTTCTGAGCAGGTATCTTTTAAAAATAGATCATGGACATGTATTGTGTACTCCAGAGACGTCTGAGTGATTTCAAAGATTAAAATGTTTTTTTCAGAAGTTTGACCACAGAAGTCATATTGCAGATGAAGCAGTACCTTAATACATCTTCTAGAAAGTTACTGAATTTGACAGTCCAACCTAAATATCTGAGCTTACAGGCATCATCCATTACTTCATTTTTTACTGATTTCCCAAGTTGCCATGACCATATTTTTTGTACTTTAAAATGAAAGTACACTTTAATCTATTCTAAAACATTTACTTTGTAAATTTTGAGTGGTTAATAAACAATAAATGATAGAGTTATTAATACCATATTTATATTATATTCACATTTATTAGAGAGGAATTAAGATCCAATGAAATTATATATTTAACAATCATATTTTACTTCTTTATGTCACCCTACTTAAATTACATTTACCAGTGCATATTTAAGATTGAAAAATAGAACTAGTGTACTTATGCATATAACAGTCATCTTTAATTTTTATTTTATTTTCAAGCTAATAGACTGAAATTCAAAGACTCCAGGCTTTGTATCTAAGTCAACTTACTAGATTATGTAGATCTATTATTAAACCAGCTAGTAAGCTATATTTTTATTTGTTAAAGTAGTATTTATTAATCAGAAAGATATTTTCATGACATTATAGTTATATTAAATTGTAACAATTAAATATTGATATATGATAATACAGCTTTCTTTTTCTAGCATTACATATTATAAATAAATATATAATTTGTGATAGCACAAACAGTTAAAATAACCTTACAATAATTACAATAAATGATGAATAATAGAATTGTATGAGAAATAATATTAATTAACTAAAGTAATCATAAAGTTTTAATAGTAAATAAAATAAAAAATGTGCACTCCAACACCAATAATGATGGATAAGAAAGAGAACAAACTCCAAATAGCTCTAAATACATCTTCAAGTACATGAGAGTGTCATCAAGCATTGGCGGCCTTGTGGTTAGCATAGCTGCCCTCCAAGCAGCAGGCCATAGTTCACTTCCCAGTCAATGCTTTGACATATATATAAAAAAAAAAAACACGTGAGAGTGATTTCCATTTATAATTTTTTTCAAGTTTATTGAGAAGAATTTATATTTTCTTGATATGAGATTGAAAACAAAATTACATCTTTGAAATTAATAAGTTAAAATTGAATGGATGATAATTCAAATGGAAGAAATTTTTGAATGTTATTTATTAGTGATATTAAAAAAGACAGGATTAAAAATAATTTTTATTAATCATTTATTAGAGTAAAGATTATCCACTTATACTATTGCTGTAGCATAATTTTTACTACGCCATTTTTTTGCAAAGTAGGGACTGGTTTGTCGCAAAGTTGTGAGGGCAGTAAGTTTGACACTTATCAAATAAACTATATTAATTGGCTATATATTAGTTTTTTTATTTTTAAATATCAATATCCATATATATATATATTTTTTTATATATATATATATATATATATATATATATATATATATATATATATATATTGAACAATGATAAAGATATGTGTAAGAGATTGTGATCTGGGCTGATTTATGAGTGCTGATTCAGCATAAAATATGCAACTTGTAAATCATACATCTTTTTTATATGTCTTTGATCATACGTTTATGATTATACTCCCCTCTACAAGATGTTAAAAGAGGATAGAAACCAGTTTTTACCTTGTGTGAGAGTGATATAGTGAATATTACACTACTGCAATATTATTCATTAAAAGCATGATTACTTTGTAAAAGACAACTAAATTTTGAAAAAAAAAAATCTTCTATTACAGCTTCATAAGGGTGGCCGGGGGGAGGGGTTATGTAAAAGACGGCATAGTTGATTTCTATCAGAATATTTAGATTTTGGGGTACCAGATGGCAAACCCAAATATTTAAATAATTTGTTTATTGGTCATTGATAGTATGGTAAAATAATTGCTTTCTGTTAATCACATTAAAGGAAATATAATATTTGATTCTTATAACAATAGGGTTTGAAAAAGTTGAAAAAAAAATTGAGTTATTTATTTAAATGATCTTAGTTTTACACTTACTGTAAGCCCCTTCTAACTTTTGCATAGAAATATTAATGCTAATAAACATACATATCTTTCTTAGCTTATCACATTTGTTAAAACAGGCAAAACTCACTATACGTATTGCCACACACAGCAAGCTAGAGTAATCAATGGATGCCAAAAGGCTTGTGCATGAAATCCCCATCTAGTGCCTACTCATCCAATATGTGCAGACAAGTTTCTGGCTTGTGGCCTTCATCAGTGAGGAGCCTTGGATCTGAGAGCACTAGCTTGCTGTGTGTGGCAATATGTATAGTGAGTTTTGCCTGTTTTAACAACAGTTATACACAAGCATAAAAGCTGTTGGTCATGTGACATTTATTGGCTTAAAACCAATCCTGCCTAATAGGATAGTGGTGGTTATGGTTTTTAAAGAACCAAAGACACCAAAATGTATGAATACTGAACTGGGTTCAGATCCATATGAATATATAAGCAACTGGGCTTGGATTGAAAACATTAAAGTGTTTTCAGTTTAAGACTCATAGTTTGTACTTAAATGGAGATAAAAGATGTTTGCTAGAGAGTTGAATTAGATGCTAGAGAGTTGAATTAGATTCTAAGATCTAGGTGCAGTGCTCTCAGATCCAAGGCTCCTCACTGATGAAGGCCACAAGACAGAAACTAGGCTGCAGATATTGGATGAGTAGGCACTAGATGGGGATTTTATGCACAAGCCTTCTGGCATACATTGATTACTCTAGCTTGCTGGGTGTGGCAATACATATAGTGAGTTTTGCCTGTTTTAACAACAGTTATGTACAAGCATAAGAGGTGTTGGTCACGTGATGTGTATTGGCTTATCACACTTGCTTACAAGAACAGTTCTTTTTATCACATACTATACAATTTTTTTATAAGTCTGAATAATGAATAGACAGCAATGTGATACATAAGACTTGAGGCCAGTTTATATTTTCCTGAATTAGTGAAGTAAAATTTCTTTATAAATGTAGTAGTTACTTTTACTCTGTCACACTACTTTAAGATATCATGAAATTAAAAAACAAAACAAGATATTGAACTCAAGTCAAATAGTTTCTACTGTTATACAGGTTTGACTCCAAGTCAAAAATTATATTGTGACATAATATCTATGGTTGAGTGTCCAAGGCATATATATAGGGCTTATTATCATTGTCTCAGTCTAATTTTTATTTGGACAGCTATAATCGATTTAAACTGTTACCCTAGATAAATATTTTGCATATAATATATATATATATATATATATATATATATATATATATATATATATATATATAAGATAGTGACTTGGGTCAACTGATGAGTGTGCTGGCTCAGCACAAAATGCATCTTGGGGGTCATTTTTCTTTTATTATATCTTTATTTATATGAATTTAAAAAGAATGGGGAAGTATGGAGGTGTTTATTATATCTATAAAGATATTACATATGGAATAGTGAAAAGTGAATAACTCCATGTGTGTAAATTTAAAAAATCAGACATATTAATCTTTAACTGAGATTTAAAGTTTATATCTTGCTAGAGATAATATCTAGTTTCGAAAATGGTTAGTAATAATCATTAGTGTATTTATCTGACATGGATGGCATCAAAGTTGTGAGTGGAGGGAGTTTGACAATGGTAAATGAAAATTTAACAATGTAACTGTTACAGAATATATGCTACTGCATCAGAAATTCATATTTATTTAATATAAAAATTTACAGTGAATATGATTATTGTTATCTATCTAAATTTTATATAGTGATTAAATATGAGAACATACCTATATTATTTTTTGTTAATCATTCACCTATATTTTATTATGATATTGGAAACTATGTATAATTATACTCTGTGTGTGAATTATAATGTAATTTATAAAATCAAAATCTTTCAACACAGAAGAACTCTAAATCTAAATTTCAATATAAGATAAATTAAAACAAAATCACAGAAAAGAAAAGTCTTGAACTTTTATTATAATCTCTTTTTTGAAAAATATTTAAAAAAAAATCTCTAAAGAAATTACTATTAATTTATTTCATTGTTTATTTATTTTTTCCAATAATAAATTATTTAATTATTACTAAGTTGTATGTTATTATTTTATGCTTAAATTGAAGCTAGTATAGAATAAAATATCTTGGTATTTGATAAGATACACAAATTACTTACACTTAATTATCATATTGCTATAGTAATTTTATTTTATACCACACATGTTAATGTATATGCATGATTAATGCCAAAATCATGATGTGTAGAAAAAAACCCACTATAGCCATGAGAACATGCTCTCCAATACATAAAATTCGGAATGTATAATACTGGAGGCAAATGAGTATTTAATTATAGAGTAAGTTTTAGTTATTCAACTACTAGTCTCATATCATTGCCTTGTATATTCTACTTCTGCTTCTATTGCTAATAGATACCATTATAATATAGTGTTTAGATAAAAATTTGTGTTGACAGTATTTTATTTAAAATTATATATTGAAGTACTTTCATCATCTAGAAATAATTATCAATCTTCTTAAAAAAATTAAAATTAACAATGGAATATATTTGAAAAGTTTACATAATATTTAAATTTTTCAAAAATATATAACAATTAATTCTAGATGATAGAAAAAGTCCATCATATATATATATATATATAAATTTAACAGTAACTAACTATTATAAACAATCCTTAAATCCGCAGAAGTACTTTAGGTTAATTTCTTAAACCTGCCTCAACTGCTATTAATTTTTTTTAATTTTTTAATTTAATGGCAGTTGAGGCAGGTTTAAGAAATTAACCTAAAGTACTTCTGCAGATTTAAGGATTGTTTATAATAGTTTGTTACTGTTAAATTTATTATTTTTATTATAATTACAATTTTGTCTTAATTAACAGACATTATATATATATATATATATATATATATATATAATGTCTGTTAATTATAGACATATATTGTAGTATATATATATATATATATATATATACTGCAATCATTTGAAAGACCAGTCATGATCTCAGTAGCAATAATGTGGAAAAGGTCTCTCTGAGATTGCTGAGATCTGGATTGGCATGTCTGAGATCAATAATGTGAAAAAACAAGTGCAATCACTATCCAAAATTTAACTTGCAATTCACAATTCATACAAGTTTTTATATATTTCCACATAAATTAAAACTATTCTATACTTTAATAACAGATTTACATTCAATAAATATTAAATAATGAAAAATTCAAGTCTTTCCTTTTTTGTGATTTTGTTTTAATTTCTCTCATATGGAAGAAAAATATTATTTATCTGTATAATGTCTTTCTGAAAATAACTTAATTCATATTATTTTTTGTGAATAACCACATAATTTATTCCATGAAACTCTTAATTTTAAGTATTTTATTCTTCTATTTCATTCATGAATAAAAAATAATGTCATTTTGGACAGTTTTAAGGTTCAGTATTCACTCTTTAGTTGTTTGTTTTTTTTTTTGAAAGTTCATTATTTCTTTTTCTTTTATTTATTTGAATATTCAAAAGATGCAAATATAAAAAAAACACTAAAGGTTCTTTTTTTAGACTATCTTATCTTTTCTTGGAATTCTTTCTTCTTTCTTTAAGTACAATTACATATAGTGTTGATATTTTATTTCTTCTTAAAAGATCTTTTTGACTGTTCATTTGTGAAGTTCCATTTATCTCTAGCAGATTGTACTAATTGACAGAGAAGATACTGAGCATCATATTGGGAATAAGAACCATTGAGATATTTACTTCAAATTAGAACTCAATCTTTCATACAAGTCTGAGTATAAAAAGTATTTCTACTACTTTAAATAAATTTACACTTCTTGTACACACACACACACACACACCCATAAATATATATATATATATATATATATATATATATATATATATATTGTACTGTTTATTCATACATAGTAAAAATATATTGGTATTTGGTAAAAACTAAAAGAAAAAGTAAATGTAGAGAGCTTATTAAAAGATGCAATTAAATTTTTTTTTTTAGTTTGTATAATTTTTTTTGGAAAAACATACAATGAAAGTTACATTTTTCGTTCATATTTTTTTTTATGTAATTAAAAATAAAAGTTAAAATTGAAAAGATTAAAAGACATGCAGATTACTAATCCAGATAAACTAAAGGAAAGAGAATCAGTAAAACCTTTTTGGAAGCTAATTAAAGATGGCAAAATAATGTTTAAAAAAGAGTTTGTAACTTAAATTTAAGAAAGAATGTAGAAGATTATTATATTGTATGTTGATAAAAGGACAAAAGAAAATATGCACAGAAGTCTGAAAACCGAACCTCTAGTATAAAAAGAAGAATACCAGTGTGATCAAAGTCTTATCTGTTTTTCTTTTAGCTGGTCCTGGATTATGAAAGATCCAGGACCACTCTATATTGAAATAATTCTTTATTCTGTAGTAGACTGAAATTTTTGTCATCGTTCATCATGAAGACCATCAACCCCAGAAAAGCTTACATGACTAGCCTTTAGGACAGACCAAAAAACAAGTTAAAAACAATCACCACAAGCTCATTCTACCTCATGAAAAACTATGCATTGTAATCAACAATCTTCGTAAACTTGCTAAACTTACCAGTAAGCTAAGATTAACTATTACTGATTGTGACTAAATTAAGCATTTGCAAAACATTCTCCAATAATTTTATAATATAATCCTGATAGAGACATTAACTTTTATTATACAAGAGACTTTTGTTTACATAAAAAATCTAAGTGTAATATGAACTGTTTTAATTAATTGATTCATATCTGGATTAGCATGCATGTATTCTTTCCAACTTATTAGTAATTTGTGTTTTTAATATTTTAATTTCTTAGAATAAAATATTTATTTCTAATATCAACTATTCATTGTGTGTTATTAATAAGAGTTATTAAATTTATTAAGGTTAGTTTATTAACATTTCAGTATATAAATTATCTTTACCAATATTTGTTGATTAAGCCCCAGGAATAATATTGTCTAAAAAAATAAAGTTACAGGAAAGAATAACCCCAACTTTTAGTTACTTGCATGAAAATTATGGAATATGATGAAGTTAGGAGTCTATTGACTATGGCACTGTCTTATAAATTAAAACTAACTTCATCAGCAGTTCCTGTCATAATAATTAGTAGATCAGCTGATCAGGAAATATAGATAAGTTTTTTTTGGAAATAGGAACAAGATATATTCTTATTCATACCTTGATTAACTAACTCTGCTTGAAGTGACAGTCTGTTTCCATAAGATTTAAAAATGTATAAAAATAAATCTTTAAACTTATTAAAGTTTAGATTCTAAAAGATATTAGGTTATGTTTAAAAGTATTTAAATCTATTCAAGAATAAGGTTTATTTGAAAGGACCCAGTAAATATATACTTTATAGATAATTTATTTTGCTTTTCTGCTCTACTTCAAAAAAAAAATGGGAGAGAGTGAAAAAAAAAATTATTTTATTTCAATACTTTTGACCTTATTTGCATATAAAAACTTTTATTGTCTTTGTAAATTTTGGGGTCATCTTCATAACAAATTTAAAGACTATTTGTTTTAAAACAAAGAGAAAATTAATGAACTAAATATATCAACTTGTGCAACCTTAGTTTTCAAAAGTATTTTTATATAACTTTGGCATTGCCAATATAATAGTTGCAATATATATATATATATCAAGGAAATCAAGTCATACATCATGTGATTTAATTTAATAAGCTTGTACTAAATGTTATATAATGAGCATGAATAACTCTTAACAAGCTTTTTCGAATATCCCTATATATATATATATATATATGTAATATACAAATCAATATATATATATATCAAAATACAGTACAATTTATATAAATTATATTCTTTTAGAAGTACTTTCGACTATACACTTTGTAGTCTTTATCAACTATATAACATTGAATAATCCATTATATAGTTGATAAAGACTACAAAGTGTATAGTCGAAAGTACTTCTAAAAGAATATAATTTATATAAATTGTACTGTATTTTGATATATATATATATTGCTTTGTATATTACATATATTGTGAAACGAATACAGATATCAAACTTTATTTATATAAAAATATATATATATATATATATATATATATATATATATATATATATATATATATATATATTGTACCCTTACTTCTCGATATATAATGCGCGCCAAAATACAACTAGCTCAATTAAATTGTAATGCTCAATTAAAATTTGCATATTTATCTTTAATATACTTTTATATTATCCTATTCTAATTAAATTTACTATCAATTATCAAAATCAATATATTTCTATAGTATGTACTAATTAAATAAGTATTTAACTAAAATCATGAGACTGTGAAGTAAAGTTACAAAGCAATAAGTAGATTTACATTGAGTCAATATCTCCCAAGACATTGTCTCAATGGCATAAGAATACTAACACCTCCTTATTAACTTACTACTACCTCTACAGCATTCTTATGGCTTTTAAAATAAAATAAACTATCTTTAATAATAATAATAAACAAATAAATCTTAACTTTTAATTTTTTTAAAATATAATTAAATAATCTCAGGTTCTTCTAATTATCTTAAAGTAATGATAACTCATGTAAATAAGTATGATATGGGATTTTATATCAAACTCAAATACACCTAACTTATTCTAATAATAATAATACTCAATACTAATCTTAGGGTATAACTTAATCTTATCTATTTCTGTTATATTATTAAGTATTCAATAAATAAACAATCATATGTATATCTTTTATTTTCATATAGCATCTTATTTTTAGAATAGATCAAAATCTTACAACTTAATAATCTGTGGCAATAAATAATATTGTACTCTTATATTATGCATTATAATTACTCTATGACCATTGCAATATGATATACACGATGTCAATCAATTCTTATAAATGATATCAAGGAAAATATTGTGTTTATTTCTAAATAATAATAATAATTCATATTGTGCAAATATTATGTTTGTTCAAATTATCTGCTGTCAAATGCTGTGGTGCAAAATAATGAATTCGACACACTTTTAAAACAAATTAAACAAGTTTATTTACATTAACTTCAACTAAAAATTTATTTACAATATTTACAGTTCAAAATTATGAAAACAAAGAAAATAAAATAAGAAAATAATAATACAAAAATGTTTACACTGTTATTAGCTCATGCTCCTATTAAATAATCTATACATGCTTTTAAAATGCTATACTAATAATATTGAAGTATGTTTTTAAAAAACTTAGACTTTAAATAAATATCAGTGAACTTCAATTATTACACAGAAAAATTTATGTAAATAATATTTATGTAGCATATGTAACCAATTAAACTTTACTAATTAAATTGCTACATCACTCAAGTATTACTATTATTCATTTCATCATGTACTAGTATGTGTTCACTTTACCATTAGCATTACTTTAATAGCATATATGTACAAATTAATGTATCTTTATAATGTAATAAAAATAATGGATTATAACTTTATATTTCACTTAATGCAATTCATGCTACAGGTTTTATCAAATATGCATTACATATATGTGTTGTTGAAATAATAATATTATTCAAATCATTCATTAATTTCAAATTAATAAAGTATTATATTAGATAAATTTTATGATTCTTTTCTATGTAAAATTATTACTTCATTTTATGTGTTATACTACTCCTTCTTAATAAATTTCTATCTATAAAAAAAAAAAATCCTCTAAACTTATTTAAAATTTCCGGAAAACAACTTTCAACTCTAAATAAAATACTAATTCCAAACTATTTATGTTTCATTATCTATACTTGGTAAACTTTCAACCTAAATATAAACTTCTCCATAAAAACTTAACGTAATTTATCCAATAAAACAACAGTAAAATATAGACTTTTAAATCTATTCCTAACTTGCAATAAAGATAATTACCCATGAATAATAAATATAATTCTAATACTATAACATAAAATATCAAAGTTTATTAACGAAAGAATCATATAATTATTTCTAAGCTTCTTATGTAATGTTGCATCGTATTTATTTCATAAATTCAAATTATGCATATTTAAATAAAACTGTCACTGCCAATATAATGTGTGTATTTTTAAAATAATCATACATTCATTCAAAATAACATAATATTTGGTTGATCTAAATAAAACATATTAAATACATCAAAATTATTATTATTATACAATTTTTACCATAGATAATGAATTAATGTCCAGTCCATCTTCCAATATTCTTCGGAATTACAGCTTCATAAAATAATTCACATTTATACTTACGATCATACTTTAAAATATTCTGTGTTATATTAATTATAAAACAAACTCATGCAATTAATCATTATATTATTTTTTAGTTACTATTTAAAGATATGTACCTATCTTATTTTAATAAATTAATAATATTTAATTTTTATATTAGATAAATAAAACAGAGTTCATATTACGTGATTCCAGCGATGTTTTCTTTTCCACCATAAAGTTTTTTTTAAATCCTAGGCACATATTCACTAGCACACCATTTCCTGTTTCCGGTCCCTCACGTGTTTTTTAAAAGTTTATGAAAAACGAAAATGTTTTTTTTTAAAAATAAGTTCCCACAAGAAAATAAAATAAAATTAAAATAGTTTATAGGATCCTGGTTTAGTTCTTTTAAAATATTATTCAAAAGTTATTATTTTAATTTAGTCTATAGTTTATAAAAATCTATATTTAATTATTTTTAAAATTAACTTGGACGTCCACGTATTACTTGCACATTTCTTAACAAAATATCCAGGTAAGAATAAGCTTCTTCATCTAAACAACCAGCGTTTAGATTATTTCAATATAATTTTTATTATCTTAAGACTTTTAGTTAATTATATTTTCAATTTATTTGCCTTTCAAAATTGTCAACATTCAGTCTTTTAAACATAAAGACTTAGCAAGGCAAGTATTTATAAAACCTACTTTTATTTCTAATATCTTTCCTTAAGATATATATTTAAATTTATATCTTACAAAATACTTTCTTTATAAAGAAGTATTTTTATTCTTTAAAATATTTAATTTTCTAATAGGCAATAGTAATTAGCTTTTAAAATTATATACTGTCCAAAATACTACTTTTCTCCATCTTGTAATTTTCCGAATTAATCCAGCGTTTGTCATATTTCTAAGGTAAAGTTTCCGATATATTTTCACTATATATGATGTTCCCATGACTATTTGCTTGCAAATTGAGCTTCAATTTAGAGACGATTGATAGGAAAATTTAAATTAACACTGCATGTCTATTATTTAAAACTTTTATAGATTATTTATAACGACACTCTTGTAATTTTAAAAAAAATGATTTTAGAGCGTCTATAAATTTACTTAGCTATTTTTCTAATAGCACAATTAACTTGAAAATTCAATCACGAAGTCCTCTCCTAACAATTGAACTGAGCTTTTATACCGGAAGAAACTTCCCATTTGATTGGTAGATTAAACAATCAACTTTGCTGGCTTATTTACATATTTACCAACAACACAAAATTAAAAATAAATAATGACTTATTTAATATTTAATATTTATTACATTATTAAATTTCTAAAATAATCTTTATCATATATTTAAATCTATTAAACATTTTTTTAAAAAATATTCTCTTACTTGATTTTAATTTTAACTTTTATAAAATTATTTAAAATACACTAAGTCTTTTATACGTTATATTTTTAAAACAATATTTTAAAATCAGATTTAATATTTCACATTGAATATCTTTATTTTTTATCTCGTGATAACTCACGTATTATTTATAAATTTTACAACATAATTTTTAAAATAGTTTTGCAACTTTACTAAATAACTTCCAAGCATGCTTGTGTAAATTTAACTAACATCTGTTTTTTTTTATAACACAAGAAACGCTTCTCATCGTCTAAAAATAAACTAACAATTGCATTTTTTAAAATAAATATTTTTTAAATAAATAAGATATTATAATAGATTTTAAAATAATTATCCAATATTATTAAAATCAAATATTAGTCTTCTATTTAAGTACTTACAATAATTAAAATATTTATATTCTTTTATAATATTATTTTATCAATAATAAACATATGCATTTAATTTCAACTTGTCTTTTTTTAAATACTTTAACTTTAAATATTTATTTATTAAATATATTAATGCAGTATTGATTATGGCCATTTTTCCCCAACCATATATTATAATCATCATCATTTAAAATGTCTCTCTCAATATCAGCACAATTTCACATATCAAATATTCATAGATTGCTTTAATTAAACCTTTTGAAATATTACCATAAGCAAAATTAACATCACATATTCAAATATATCTTAAATTTAAAATTTTTAATAGATTAGCACAAAAATTAAATGGTGACCCATACAAAAGGGCACAATATATATATATATGATTGGATAGTTTATATATGTGTATGCAACATAATCAATATATTTTATATAAGAAGAACAATAAAAATAATTAAAAAATTAGTAATTTATATGTAATAAAATATTAATTTAATTATTATTATGATCTATAAAAATATAAATGATTTTTCTATTTGTATATATAATAAAAACTTAGCTGAAGAACATTGAGCATCACTAAACTAATATTGTTTGAAATTATGTTTATTAACATCCATGTGTATGTGTTACTGAGATGACATTATTATTAATAAATCAATATCATCTGAACATATTAATAAAACAAAGTAAATAGTAAATTGTAACTTTTGTTTTTAATCAAGAGATTATTATTTATAATTCCTATGTTTGCAATATTCATTTCTTCTAACCATTTCATGTATTTTATAGACCACTTTTTTTCTTAATGATTAGCTACTTTAAAATAATAAAAAATAACGTCTTTACATTATAAAAAAAGTGTTGGTAAATAAGAATAACAAATTAATGTAAAGTCCATAAGATACTATTTTAATTAAAATTAATTGATATTGAAATTGTACTTTATATTTATTTATAAATATAAATTTAAAAGATTCTTAAAAATAGTATACCGACTTTGCAAATGAATAAGAAATTAAACTGAAATATGTAATCAGAATAATATATTTCATTTTTTTTTACCCATATCAGAATAATGGCCAAAACTATTATATATATAACTGTGTTTAAGTAATATTTTTTAAAAATCTAAATATGTAAACACCCAATTACAATTTGTATTAAACTGGTCATGCAATATTAAGTACTCATTATGTAATGCAGAGTCAACTTCTGATTTATTTCAGATCTTACAGACATTGGTAAGTATTATAGATGTTAAATTAAATGTGTAATCTTAGTAAATGCATGTAAAATAATTATAATAAATGTAAATATCACTTTAATGTTCTTTACTACAATTTTGATATCATTCATCATAATTTAATTTAAATAAGCAAACTTGACTCTCTCATAATGTATATTTAACTTTTAAATATATACAATCAAATGGAGCAAGAAATGGAATCTGGCCATAGTTTTGATTCACAAAATATTAAAGTAGGGTATGCAGAATGCAATGACTGGAAAAGAAAATTTAAAGAGACAACACTTATGCAATAAATAAAAATAACTCATGTATCACTTTATCCTAAAAGTAGAATATGTAAATCAATAAATTTTCATATTAGCTATCAGTTATCTATTTTTGTGTTTTTCTCTTGATTAATCTTACCAGACCAGTTTGCCTGTTATGAATACAACCTTCTAGGTTGAAAGCATTGCTCAGTTAGTTATTATTTAACTGAAATAAAGCTAATATTTTATTTATAAGTGAGTAAACACTATTAATAGAAGTAAATAGTGAAATAAAGGAAGTAAATCCTTAAAGAGTTAATAGTTTTAATGCTATATTCTTTCTATAGGTATATATTTTCTTTTCAATTATTAAAATATAAACATAAATTGTATTATTGTTCTAATTGTTATTTATTTCTTAAATATATTTATTTTTTATATATATAAATTATCATTAGTTTCTTTTTTATATATAGACTTACAGAAAATAAAACAATAAGAATGATAATATTTTAAACATTATTCTCATTAATGTAATCAAATACCTTCCCTCTACTATATATGTATTTTTTATCATCATCATTATTACTTTTAACATATAAATAGTTTTCATTCAAAGTTGTTTATTTATTTTTATGTTAAAGTTAAAAGAGAAGTATTGTTTGTTTAATTCAATATTTAATTTGAATACATTTAATTTCTATTGTTTTTATTTACATTATATTATTTTAAAAATAAAAGGGATATGCAGAATATAAAATCATTGTGAATAAACATAAATATTAATGGTTAAAATTTTAATGTTCTTTTTATTTTATTTAATGTTATTTATAAGTTGAAAATATTTTATATTTATATAAAAAATCCTGAAAAAGACCTATATATATAAAGAGGACAAAACATATATTTTGGTCAAGAATTTTTATTAGTAACTCATTAGATTAGAGATTAGCCAATAATGAATAATATATCTATAATGTAATTATCATTACACCACTCTCACACAAGATAGGGAATAGTTTCTGTTCACTTTTTGGCCATTTTGACAAATTCTTTACTACTTGAATTTTAAAAAAAAAATTGAATAAAGTATTGCTTGAAAGTTTATAACATTTATTAACCAGAAGTGACCAAGTTGAAGCTATAATCTATTGTCACTGATGTTTAGAGTTAATCAGTCTACCACAGCACTGATATATATTTGATTTTATTCTTTAAATCAAACTTATTATTTCAATTATCTTAGGTTCAAAATATTAATAGAACTCTAATTTCTAATTTTTTTCGTATTCATTTTAATATTGCGGTCATTTAGCATATTTTTATTGCTTAGATATTTTTTATTTAATTGGGATAGCATTTATTCACTTCTTTACTGGAACTTTCCAATCTTTTTTATATTTAACACATCTCTTATCTTTATTTATATTAATGATAGTTCTGTTAATATAATTATTGCTGACGTTAGGTTTTTTTGTTTCTATACAGTTATTTGTAGAGTTTTCTTACTCTATATATATTATCATGCTTTTAATAACCATAACATTTTTTTCTCATTATCATAGTTTACTATCAGTATTAAAATATTTTATATCTTTGAGACTTATTTTAAACTACCCGTCCCCTCCATTTTTATCACCATTCAAAGTTGTCTATCATTATAATATTAGTTTTTCATGTTCCTTCTCCTGATAAAATAATACACTTTTATTTAATTGTTAATTTTTTATGTTTCCTTAGCTGTTTTTAATAGACAATATTCATCTTTTTTTTTTAATTTGATATAGTCTGAGTCAACTTTAAAGACTTTTAATATTTTAAAATGATTCAAAAATTTCAACTTAAAAAATTCCTTTATTAAGTTCAATAAGTAATATTAATTATACTTTCTCAAAAACAATCTTCAAAATGCTATTTTTAAAAGATTTATAATGAACTCTATTTAACTATGTGTATATATATATATATATATATATATATATATATATATATATATATACACGAACTAGTAATCCTCTAGAGTGTGTGAGTTTGTATATATTTAGTAGTTATATAAATAAATAATAAAATCCATTTATTACTGATTACTATACAGATACAATAGCGATGAGGAATAAACAGTCCAATAATTTATCTTTGAGGCATTCTTTGTGCAATGGACCTGAGGCAGGAGGCTTTACTATAAAACTCAATGAAGCTGAAATTAAAAGTTCATCTTCCAAAGACTTTGAGTAAAGAGAATTCAGGCAGGCAAAAATAGTTTATTATCTGAAATGTACAAATATGAATATTTATAAAATAATATTACAAGAATTTTGTTTGTTTGGGTCAAAAAATTTATGATCTTAATATCATTTTTTGAATATATATTATTATACTTAATAAAAATAAATGGTAAAATTCAATTATTAATTCTTAAAATATATTTTTATTAAAAAATTACCTCAATGAAAACAGTATTCAAATATTTTTAAACTTCATTAAACAATTGATGATTGTCTGAGACTCCTGAATATACACACTTTGTTATATATATAATTAACATTAAAAGTTATATTAGAAATTAAATACATTAAATTACCTTTTCTCCAAAGTTTAAAGATTTTAGCCAAATAGTTGGTTAATTGAACCAAAAAAAAATTCATTCATTTTAATGCAAAGGAATAAACAGATTATTATTTCTTCACTATCTGTATTTTATCCTTTAGTTTATTCTGAAGTTACACGTCAACTCCACAGAATTAGCCAATATTTGTTTATAAACATGCTAACACTAGACTGGCAACTATATAAACAAATTACACATCAAATAAACCTTAAACTAATCTTCCAATAAACCTACATGTAATAAAACGTTATAAACTTTAACATTACATTAAAATTATCATCAATTATCTCCTCCAAGATGACCATTTCCATTCTTGTGATTATCTATTCTTATCTAAGTTGTGAATACATCTTCTAGCATCCCAATGTGATATACAAAGTCTTCCTTAGTATATACTAAACTATTCAAAATTAGATATTAAAGCATAAAATAAGTCATTTTTAAATATTTTGATAAATTTTCTTAAAGCAAAATTAAAATTAATTACAAATTATCATCTTAAACATTAATTAATTTTAATTAGTAATCCAGTATATAATAAAGCAAACATACTAGTGATAATGTGATAACTATATTCAGTAAAAGATTAAACTAACCAGTCAATAAACTTATATAAACTTTAAAGTTACAGCAAAATTGCTGCCAATCATTCTCCAAAATGATTTCTTCAACTATCTTCAGAAACATCTGGCCACATCTTAATGTACAAAATCAATTTCTTATCATGTGACCTTAAATATAATGCTTTGATGTGTTGTGATGAATTTTCTTAAGAACATTAGAGAATTAATAAAGAATCATTGTGCTAAACATTAATTAGTAAATTGTTTCAATTCTGCCTTAGATAAATTTACTATAACATTTAAAAGCATAGTACATTATTTAAAAGACAATGCCAGAATTATTTTCTTTTTTATTATGTAATTGGTTAAATTTTAATACATATCAAAAAAGAACTTTGTTCATAAAATTGGGGAGCTACTGATATGACTATAACCACTTGAAAAAACTATTTGCAAATCTTACAATCTTAGTAGAGAAAATGATTAGTAATTTATTGCTGGGAGGTTCAAATATTGTAAATGATTATAGATCCATGATTGATGGACTTTGAGTTCCAGAGTCTGCCTTAATATCATTGCACTAAATCATACACTGTTGTTTTATAATTGTAATGCTTATAAGAGATTGTTACATTTAAGTCTATTGGCTGGTTAACTTAAAGTTTGTTTGATAAGCAACATATCCACACAAATTGTAATGGTCAGACAGTGTGTGCTTGAAATAATAGAGAGAAGATACTAACAATTTAATGTATATTATATTTTTTCAGTAGCTATTTATAGTTGATATGAATGTTACCAAGTTTTTTGAGAATCTGAAAGATGACAAAAATTCACTTTTATTCCAATCTTTCCCAAAAAGTGTTATTATGTCTTTGTTTTTAAAATATATTCCATAAAATAATAACAATGTTATTATTTATTAAACTAAGAAAATTACTAAACTGTTATCTCAAGAAGCTTCTTATTTCTTACAATTTTTTATAATGCATCTATTTTATATGTTAATCATTTATGTGTTATTTTTAGCATTAATCAGAAAATCATAAATCTTTCTGATTTACAGATTTTATGAATTCATTACTAGAAAACCCATATAAGAAAATACTGGTCCAATAAATAAAACCATTTTTATTAAATACAGTTTCTATAAATATTTCACTATTAATTGATTATTCTCTGC
This sequence comes from Epiperipatus broadwayi, assembly GCA_028023455.1. Classification (NCBI taxonomy): domain Eukaryota; kingdom Metazoa; phylum Onychophora; class Udeonychophora; order Euonychophora; family Peripatidae; genus Epiperipatus; species Epiperipatus broadwayi. The sequence goes on from JAQFVV010012847.1 coordinate 391,907, forward strand.
ATTACAATTTAAATTCATTTACAAAAATGTATTAAAATTCAAGAAATTACTATTATTTCTTTCTTTAATTTATTTTCCAAGCTAACTAATATATTCTAAAAAAAATATTAACTTATTTCAAATAAAGTATTAATAAAATTGTATACTTTATGCATTGATCATTACAATTTATTATATGTTGTTTTATATAGTAACTTTTGCAATTGAAATTCTTAGGAACAAATTTTAGATTCATGGCAAAAATGATGTCAAAAATTGGTTAATATTTTATTTATATACATATTCTATCTTAGCAATTAATAATATTTAATACATTATAAAATATATTTTTATGTAAAAAATAGAAATAAAACAAACTAATTCCTTTTTAAAAAACTTGTTTTTTATATGACTATTACATGAAAAAAAAAAATCCAACATTTTGACTATTTTATATAGACTTTTTCAAGGCACACTAAAGTAATATATATATATATACCAAATAACACATATTCCATAAAAATAAATAAATAAATAAATAATTACAAAATATATTCATAACCAAAAATTTACCTTATCTCACTCCCCTTTCTTATTACCAACAAATACAACTCAAAAAAAAAAAACAATTTCCTTTTATTAAAAAAAAAATCTATATATATTCTTTAAAACATTTAATTAAAAACATATTATTTTCTTTTCTGTTTATCTATTAACATCCTATTTAATTCTGGTTTTATTTCATTAATGTTTACACTTTCTTTTATTATCTATTTATTATATGACGTAATACATTCCGAAGGCTTTATATCAAAATCCCCATGCTTAAATTTATTCATGTGAATGTAAACAGCAGAATTTTTATCACCTAAATGCTGTTTTAATTTAGTTTTTAATTTATTCTTACTAGTCCCAACATTCTTTCTAAAACAATTCAAACATTTTATTAAATAAACTGAATTCATAATATCTAACCTATTATTATTATTATTATTATTATTATTATTATTATTATTATTATTATTATTATTATTATTATTATTATTATTATTATTATTATTATTATTATTATTATTATTATTATTATTATTATTATTATTATTATTATTATTATTATTATTATTATTATTATTATTATTTAATAAAATGTTTGAATTGTTTTAGAAAGAATGTAGAAATGACATATGTTGAGACTAGTAGGAATAAATTAAAAACTAGATTAAAACAGCATTTAAGTGATAAAAATTCTGCTGTTTACATTCACATGAATAAATTTAAGCATGGGGATTTTAGTATAAAGCCTTTGGAATGTATTAAGTCATATAATGAAAATATGATAAAAGAAAGTGTATAAATTAATGAAATAAAACCAGAATTAAATAGGATATTAATAGATAAACAGAAAAGAAAATAATAGGTTTTTAATTAAATGTTTTAAAGGATATATATATAATTTTTTTTTTTTTAATAAAAGGAAATTGTTTCTTTTTGAGTTGTGTTTGTTGGTAATAGGAAAGGGGAGTGAGATAAGGTAAATTTTTGGTTATGAATATATTTTGTAATTTTTTATTTATTTATTTATTTTTAGGAAATATGTGTTATTTGTTTTATATATATATATATATATATATATATATATAATATATATATATATATATATATATATAATTTTATTTTAGTGTGCCTTGAAAAAGACTATATAAAATAGTCAAAACATTGGATTTTTTTCATGTAATAGTCATATAAAAAACAAGTTTTAAAAAGAAGTTAGTTTGTTTTATTTCTATTTTGGATGTTTATGAACTATTTTGAAAAGAAGAACTATGTGCTTGATATATATTAAATTATTTTTTATGAGTGGATAAATGTATTTATAATAGAAATAATAAATATAGTATTTATATTTAGTTCATACATACTTCAAAAACTATTTTAAAATAATTAATACAATTTTGACTTATTATTTAAAATGTATATGTGTGCTTGCATGTTTATTCTCCTTTATTTTTAAATTTAGAAATATTATTTTAAAACTTTTACATGTAAATTTACTTAATATTTATTTATTAAAGAATTTATTTATTATAATATAAAATTACTTTATTTTATTATATATGATTTATGTATTTAAATGTTTAAAATTTTATAAATGGTACTTACATACTAGACCTGCAATATAGAAGACATGATAAATGTCTAACATTGTGATGCTGTCAAATAAACCCTGCCATCTCATCCATTCTATTCTATAAGGTGATAAATTTACACTTTCATTTATTATCCAGATTTTATTCAGACAAGTTCTTCTCAAAGTATTTTTTTTTACTTCAGTGCTAATTTATTTTGCCATTTTCTGATTAATACTACAATTTTTTAAACAGTACAAAATGATGAACATTTGGAATTCACCTGCTACTGAGATCAATGCAGTCAAGTATATTCACACTTTGGACAAGCAATGGTGTTATAATGTTCAAGGATCTAATAATAAAATTGCATTGATGAGGTAATGTATTTGAAGGTTACAGAATTTCATTTTTGATGGTGATCCAATTTATTTATAGCTGGGCTAACAAATTAACATCCATAGATTGGGGGGTGGAGCTTGGGTTAACAGAAAAAAATATAAAATTTAAAATCCTAACAAAATCATTGAAATTGACAAGAGCCTTTTGAACAAAAAAAAACAGGCTGGATAAATTCTTCCAGAACAGTGGATGTTTGATGACTTGTGCAGGGAGATCAACAAGTATTTCATCATGAGAATTCATGATTGAACAGCTGCAACTGTGATGAAAGCCATCAAACTAAATGTGGAAGAGGAATTGACAATTTATTCAGACTATTGGAAAGTCTATAAAGTGCTGAATCATGAGCTGCCAGTTATTAACCATTTTTGTGTGAATCATGTGTTAAGTACATTTCCATTTAAAAAAAAAATTACTTTAAGTCTCCATTTTATCTACTTAAAATAAAGTAAAACAGACAAATAATTGTTTCATTAGCATGAAAATTCCTGTTATGCATTACACAGTATGTTTTTATTTTAAGTATTTTGAAATTTCATGCCAGATATACACAATATTTTAGATGTAATATTTAGACATGCTTGTATTTTAGATGTAGATGTAGTAATAATACTTTAGACTGAATTTTTTTTTGCCAATTTTGCTTTAATGATTTTTTTATAATTTTATGACAGGCTTAAATATTCACATTTAAAGTAACATTTGGGAATTGCTTAATGTTGTGTCATATTTAATAGTTTTTGTGTGAAATTTATATTTTTAGTATTGTTAAAAATGTTCTTTTTTAGATTTAGTCTGGTGCAATTAGTGTTATGTATTAGAGCTGATATGCTTTTTCGCATACATATTCAGACTCTTGCAAAAGTATCATATGCATATGGTCTGTTTTGATGAATTTATTTTAAGTTTATACAAGTTCCACTGTACACATTATTTGGTCAGATTACAGGATTAGAAAGTTATCAGCAGATTGATATGAATGTAGACAGATGCAGCACTTCTAATGCATTGCAGATCTAATATGTGAGTACCATATAATTTTATTTGAAAACTACTTATGTAATATTATAAATTGCAAATAATTATATAAGTTAATTTATTTTAATTATAAAAAATTCTGTAACATTTAAAAAGACCATTTTAATACGCAAATGTGTGATTGCATGAATCTTTAAATATGAGGAATCTACTTTAATGACAAATTAGATAAATACATCAGTGAAAAGAGGAACTTTAGTAAATTGCTATGGAAGTGATATTCAATCTGATGACATAATGTAAATTTATAAATATGATTGAACTTTTAATATAGACATCCTTATCATTAATCTTATTAAAAGAATTTATTTGTTTATTCCTATACTTACATTTTAAAAATTTATATGGAAGCTGCAATGTCAACAATATGAGGCTAAATGAATTAAAACCTTTACCTAGAAAACAATAGCCTCTAAGTTTATTTTAATAATATCTTTCTTGGAACATTATTTTAAATAAAAATGTTTTAAAGTTTTAGAAATAAAGAGTCTTACCAAAGTATTTTTTTTTTCAAAACTCACAATTTAAAAATACTACTAAATTTTATCATTTATAACATAAATTTTGTGAAAGAAGAAAAAAAAGCTATTTAAAAATTATAAATGGAAAAAACAAACCTAAAATGAACAAACAATTTATCTTACTAACATATCTGTGTTAATGGATTTTTGGACAATATTGTGTCATCACTGAATTTTTCATAATCATTGAATGAATTAAACAGAAAAGCTACAGACTGGTTTTAAAAATTTTGTCTTTCAATGTAATTTTTTTTTTTGCAATGTTTCTATTATTAAAAAATATACAGTTATTCATATAGATTATTGCTTATTATATAAATGTGTTTACAGGAAAACAATCTTAGAAAAATAAGTATCTTATTAAAATAAAACTATATTTATTTTAGTATATTAACATTTTTAATTATGTAAATGTTAGTCATAACCACTTGCGTTTCTGCAGCACATTAGGCGTTTGTGCATGGATTCACTAAAATTTTTGTATACTTTTTTTAAATTGCACAAAAACTATAAGCATGACATCAACAGAAATCCCAGCATTCATTGCTACTTCATTTCCTCTTTCAAATGAGTTAAATTATGTTGAATTCAGATAAAATTTATTTATTTTTTTTTGTGAATTTTTTTAAAAAGAAATGATTTTTTTTTTATTTTCTGGTCAATTTACTAGTTTATATGGGGCAATAAAGACAGAAAATCTTTATTGGTCTTAGTAATTAACAAACTGGATTAAAATACACTAATGTTCACTTGACAAGGCCCTGAATGCATTATAAACATAATGCAAAATAGCGGTCATAACTATAAAATTTTATTTTTTTAATTTTTTGAATAATATATATATAATTTTAAAAAAAAATTATAATGTAATATATAAATTATATAATATTAAATCATTTATGCTCTTTATTATACAGTTTATAAATGTATTCAAATATAACGAAAGTGTTTTTGTACTAAGACTCTATTATACATTATATAAATTTATTCTATTATAACAAAAGGGTTTTATACCATGAAATTTTGGCTCTCTGATCCAAGTTTGAAACAATTTATTTTATAGGCATAATGATTCTCAAAAGGTTTTAATGATTTATTGTATTTATATTTGTGTTTGCATGTTTGTGTTTATATAACAGCAATGATTTGCATATATAGAGCAGTGTAGTGTAAACATAGAGTGATTATCAAATGTACAGAAAGATTTCAGTTGATACAGCTATCACAAAACTTACTGGGCATAGTACCATGTGAAAATATAAATACTTAAAACCAATAAACACTTAAAACCAATAAAGAGAGATTTCAAATGGTGTGTATGTAATGGTGAATACAATGATTATGCATATACCACATGGAATTGTATGCAAGCAAAGAATCAAATTATGATTCTTGCCTATGCCTTGATACTCAAGCTGTGGAGTCAGTAGTTTTGCCACATCTTGCATCACATTTTTTTCAAGTCCATAGCAAGAAAATGAGCTATATGAAAATAACTTATATCTCTGTGGGACAATAAATATAACAAGATAGCATCACTGGTGTGCATAAAGAATATAAACATCACTGATGTACACAAAAATATAAAATGAAGAGATGAAACTCATCAGTGATACAGACAGTAGCCTACAATTTCTAGTTTTAGATAGACAAGAAGCCAATTGTTATGATGACAAATGCATATCCACCTTCTGGAAATGATTTGTTTTGTATAGTTTATTAGGATAAATCTTTTTCTTATAGATCCTTTGAGATTTCTCAACTTTTGGGGTACAAGATAAAAATGAAGAATTCTTATGTGAATAATTTTGGAGATTCTGAAGCTATGGATTATGTCAGGTAAGAAGTATTATATATTGTTTGAAAGATAATTTTGTGAGTCCTACAAAGAAATTATCAATAAAAATACAATTTAAATTTACTTAATGATAAATTACAAATTATAAACAAACAATAAATTAATAATTATATCAGATGTTGAAATTTCTTTCTTTCCTTATTTTTTAAATAGTTATCACTACTTGTCTTAGACTTATTGCTTTCCTTAGTTTTTCTAGTTTCTATCAATGTAAAGTTTTTTTTTCTCTTTGACATTATTAAAACTGAAGTTATTGTGAAAATTGTGTCTCTAGTCGGATTTTTAAAAAAAATCAATATGGTGATCTGGAGAATCAACAAGTCATAAAGTAAGGTTGTCATAAATTTATAGTTAATATGTAGATTTATTTATATATCTAATCTTCATTAACAGTATTCTGTCTTCATTAACAGTATTCTGTCAAATGGACAGATCCATAGAATAATTACATCATTAATTCATCCATTCCATTATCTTCATTGACCAGTTCTTTAATTTCATGTAACACTTCCTATCTCTTATGTCATCCAATAATAGCAATCTCTTTCATCATTTCTTTTTATTTCCACTCACCATTCCATCCAAAACATCTTTTATTAAATTATAATTTATTTTTAATATATGTCCAATTCAGTTTCTTTTTCTCTCTCTGGTTTATTCAACTAAGCTTCTTTTTTCATTTATTCTTTTCAAAATTACATTTGTTATTTTATTCATTCAACTGATTTTTTTTATTCTTCTCCATGTCCACATCTCATAGGCTTCCAATATGCTCCTAATTTTATTACTCATTGTACATATTTCATAACCATACATTAGTACACTTCACATATGGTATTTAATTAATCTCTTTCTTAATTCACTCTTCAAAGGTACAAAAAAATTTTTTTCTCTTAATAAATGCCTCCTTTTCTAATTCTATTCTCATTAAACTAATCATAATAAAACAAAGAAACTATAAGGAAAAGTGTTTTCCCTTTGCTTTTTTTGCCCAACAATATTCTCCATAACAGGTTTAATGCATGGGGTGAATCTCTAAAAACAAACATCCATCTATCACTTTCTTTTCATAATTGTCACCTATAGTGATCTTTCACTGACTCAGAAGAATGCTGTTGCTGAACCAGCATCCAGTAAAGTGTTGACTTATTAGGTGGTCTAATATTATGTTTTATTTATTTTTAAATATTTTGAAGTTTTATGTGACTATAAGTTTCCCTAAGATCTTTAGTATTTTTCGTTATATTGCAGAGCAACATCCCTATAATTTTTATGTGTATATGGCTGCATCTTAGTTCAAAGTCATATTGTATTCATAATGGTAATATTGTATATGAATTTGATATATATTATATTAAATGATAAATTAAAGTGTAAAAAATAAAAATAGGTACTAAACTAATACAGTGTTCATGTTTATAGAAGGTATATAATGAAAGACTGATGTGTTTATTTAATAGTTATAAATAATTAAAAAATACATTAAGAAATACAATTGTGATTTAAATATTATTATAGCAAAATTGTGTTTGCCTAAAGGTGATGATAGTATAATAGATGTGATATGTTGGATTACTGCCATCATCTACCATTTAATGTAATGCTAAATGAAAGAAATAGTCCAACATACTATCACATCTAAAATTGTTTATTTTTAGAATCAAACAATTTTTAATGATATTAAAACAGACAAAACTCTCCACACCATAGTACCACTCAGTGCAAGCCAGAGTAATCAATGGATGCCAGAAGTCTTGTGCATAAAATTCCTATCTAGTGCCTACTAATCCAATATCCCCAGACTAGTTTCTGGATCATGTGATGTTTAATGGTTTAATCTTTAATGATACTGATTTTGTAAAACAATATATATATATATATATATATATATATATATATATATATATATATATATATATATATATATATATATATATATATATATCCACCTACACACTTTAGAATATAGAGATACACATGATATTTTTAAAATTTTGTTTCATATTTGAAACATAGTATTTGAGAAGTTATTCCATTATTTATTTATTTATTTATTTACTTATTGTAATAGTAAATTAGCGATCAGGCTAATCCACATGTGCTTTACAGATTTTCAACTATACACAAATGAATACTCTCACTCTCAGACACAAGATAAAGTCTTTATGAAAATATAGATAAATATGTCATTATTTACTTATTGTTCAATTTTTATTATATTTATTTTATTGTGAATAAAGCATACGTTTACTTTATTTAAATTAATTACCACACTGTTTGATAATTTTCCATGTTAACATAATATTTTAACATGTTTTGTTTATTCAAATCCCTGAAAATTGTAATCTAATTTATTTTAAAGTTATTATCATAGATTATTTCATAATTAATTAATTTACAAAGAAGTGTATAATTATTTGAGCTAAAATACTTTATTAGTTATGATATAATTAGATAAATGTACACATTTATATAATGAACATGGTTATTTACAGCAATCTAGTTATATCTTTCATATACTTAATTAAATCCATATCTTCATATTATATTCACAATTGTTATTGAATGTAGTTGGGTACAATAAAATTCCATTTAATATCTAAATATATATTTGTGGATATATTTGTTATTTATTTAGGTATAAATATTAAAAGCCTGATAATCTCTTTCTTATTTGACCATTATATATGACTACACTGTATTGGCTATTATTTTTAATAATGAGGTGGACCCATATGTTACCATGATCTCTCACACATACATATAATTATTACTCAGTTTATATTAAGATATCAAGTCTTCAATCTTTAATTATCAGGCTTCAATCTTCTTTACCCTCCATCTCTTCAGTCATTCACATCACTGAAAATTTAATGATGAAATGCTCAAAGCCCTAGGTGATACCAATTGGATATGTCAATAATATTGACATCATCTAGGGTTGTGAGTGTGCCATTATCATATTTTCAATGATTTGGATATTTGAAGAATTGAAAAGTGGAGAAGATTGAAGCATGTCCATTAAAGTTTGAAGATTTGCTATCTTACTATAAACTGAGCACTGATTACATATGTGTTTTGGAGTTGATAAATATGGATCAACTGATGAGTTCTGGTTCAGCATGAAATGTGTATATTGGAGATCATTTAACTTTTTCACATGTATGTGGCTATGTGTATTGGTTATATATGATAGAGTGAATAGATATATGGAGCTTGAATGTCTGAATTCTTAATCATTTCTAATTACATTAAGTTCATTTTAAGAGATATACTTGTTTTTAAATATTATATATATAAATATAATATTATATTTAATGTTTTCACAGTTATATAATGTAAATAAAGTAGTTTTTTAGTTAAACCATGTATTATTTTTGGTTACTTCCCAATGTTTCAACAAAGTAGCATCTGTCATTGTCAAGATTATCTTTTCAAAAAAAAACATTAGATCTAAAACAGTAATGAGATTGAGTGTGAGGTAAATAATAAGACTGAATATGAAGTAGTTGAGCATTCAGAATATGTGAATTAACAAAATGTTTATTTTCTTCAGTTTCACCATTAATTGTTTTTTAAGTTTATATCAAAAGAAAGATGTAAATAAGTGGTCTCCATAAGGCTGGAATATGTTGTGCTATATCATATATATATATATATATATATATATATATATATATATATATATATATATATATATATATATATATATATATATATATATATATTTTATGATATATATATATATATATATCCAGTAATGCCTTATTATATATATATATATATATATATATATATATATATATATATATATATATATATATATATATATATATATATATATATATATAACCATGATTATGACACTGATGCATCAAAGCACATTACATTTGTTTAAGTCATTTGTATTTTTATTTTCTGATATAGCATTTTTATATTATTTCTAATAATGACAGATGCAATGAATTTTCTCTATATATAGATATTAAATGTAAGTTTTTCATTAATACAAGAATATTAGCAAGATGTGACATTCTCCAATAATATAAGATCAGAGAAGCAATAGAGATTTTTAAAAGGTTTGACTGCATCAACAAATGTATTGATATATGAAAATTATCTTTTATTTGAAATTTTTTTTAAAAACTCATTAATCTAAATAATTTCTTATAATTATTATTTCTATTTTCTATTAGTTAAATGTTTATTATTGTTATTATGAGTGTTTTTAGTGCCTCTACAATTTTTTTTATAATATTTGTTACCAACTGATGACTGGTGTGATCTAGTAGAAATGATGGTAACTGACTATTATATACAGCATTTCAATTTGCAGAAGTACTTTTGGTTAATTCCTTAACCATCCTCAACTGCTGTTAAATTAATTTAGCAGTTGAGGAGAGTTAGGGAATTAATCAAAAATGCATTTGCAGATTGAAAGACTGTATATAATAGTTAAGTACCATTATATTTATTATTTTTATTGTTATTACAATGTTTTTTTAATTAACTGACATTTTTATTTGTGCTATAAATATATAGAAACCTTTTGTCATTGCGTTTCAAAATATACAAGGATAGAAATTTGTATTTTCCAAATATCAGGTCAGAGGAGTTTTAAAATTTTAAATATTGTTATTAAAATTTTATATTTTGTAATTTTTAAATGTGCATGATATAAGATATGTAATGCAAATATAAGCAAATATTGTAAATCAATTTGTAAATCATTTTGAAAAAAAAAAAAAAAATTAAAGAGGAAATTGTGTAAGGTTTATAAAAGTTTATTTTTTATCCATTTCAAACAATACCTAATGTTATGTACGATATTTTAATTAATTACCTTGATCTGAGATGTATTCTTGCTTACAGTGGGCTATGTTAAGATTAAATTTCACAATAATTTCAAATTTTTGTTGTTGTTTTTTTTTTTTAAAGTAAATTTGATTAATAAATTACTTATCTTTTTGTATAAAATTATTTTGTAACTGTATAAATTAATGCCTAATATACAAATAAAATTTAATCTGTTGTAGTAAAAAAAATAGATATAATAATAAAAGTGATTAGTTGGAAATATTAAGAATTTAATTAGTAGTTTAAAAATACTAGATTACCTGGAGTAAATTTTAAAAATAACATTTCTTGAAGTTTCCAAAAAAACAGGTGGATAATTGGAGTCATAGATAAGCTAAAATTTTTAGCTGTATTCACTTTGATTTAGATAGATTCACTCACTTTTCTTCAATTCATTAGTGTATGTGAACTATTATTATTCTACACAATTTTATGATCAAATGTTCTAATTATTTCACCCTCTAGTCACTATAAAATTTTCCAAATAAAACCGTAATTTAACCAAGCAGTCTCCAGAAAATAAAAGAATCAATCATCTCCAGCATATGCTTTGATAATATGCATGGATAAAGGACCCCAATGATGAGCTCAATTCTTCCAGCATAACTCCATTTCCCATCATGGTATAAACTACTGACCTGACTGACCTGCTGTTTTCATGGATCAACAACCTGGACACTGAAAGATTGCTCTCAACTATCCACTAAAGGAATGTTATTACTAATTTGGACATTTAATTAAAGTACATATTCTCAAATCCAAAGTCTTCAGCATAAAAGGCTTCCATTAAAATGTTAGAACTTTATTTATCCAGTAATCTAGACTTTAGTTATTGTACTTGGATAATTTATGTTTAGTATAATATAATTTCTGTTAGATTTAAAATAAATAATTTATAACTAATGTATATAGTTAATATAATATTTATACTATTTCTGATTTCTTCATGAATGAATTTTTGGTTTTAATATGATAGTTTGATTTATCATTTAGGTATTTAGTAGACCTTAAGTAAATGTAAATAATTCGAACCATTGAATAACAAAATATTTTTTTGTTTAAATTTCTATGCTATTTGGTTTGATTCAGTCAGTTTCATAATTCACTACTATTAGTGATGACAGCAGTCAAAAGCAAATAAAACTCTTATTTAATAAAATAATTGGAGAATTCATACATTAATATTTTCTTAGTAAAATTATTTCTAACCATCACATGATCACTGTTTGCACTGAGTGGCACTACTGTATGGAGAGTTTTGCCTGTTTTAATAAAATTATTTTTACAGAATGTTTAGAATCTTTAGTGATATACGTATTCAATGAATATTGAAGTGTAAAATCAGACTTGTGTGGGCTTTCATAGCCTATATATAGTAAATTGCATTTGGTTATAGGTGTGTGTGTGTGCAATAAAATGACCATTGTAAGCTCACTATCTCTTTAGTGTGATTTGGGTTCAATCACACTGCACTGTGCCTTAGTAAGCTATATAGGTCTATATAAAATTAAAAAAAATATAAGAAAGTTAATTTAAATCTTATATAATACCACGATCTCTGAAGAATCATTGTTTGAATTTAGCATTGAAGTTAGGAGATATAAAAATTCTGAAGAAGATTGCTGGTGCAATCAAAACTGTAAACTGTGAAAGAGGATGGTAAATAAGACATTGTGTAACAGTAGTAATGTATATGGATGACTTAGTATTATACCGGTCAAAACATGTTTATCCATCTAACATGAGCTGGAACTCACAAAATGTACTTCAAACTCAGTCAAGCCCAAGATTTAGGTTAGGGACCAGCTTGAATTCGAACCCACTCTCTAAGTCCCAAATCTAACACCTAATGAATAACATAATAGTTATGGCATATGAGAATTAATCTTAATCCGACCGACTAGCAAAGCTGAGCAAAACAATGAGACATCTATATAATGAAAAAAAAAATTCTATGACTAAACTAAAATACACATAAGCATGGCTGTAATATGTGTGGAAGTGGAGGAAAAGGAATTTGAACTACTTAAATAAGTTAGACAATAAAATATATTTTAATATACTGACAAATTATTATACATTTATAAATTAATTATATACATTAGTATGTGCGTGAATGAGCAAGCGGTAGATAATTACATAGTGTCACTCACGCTATTCTTTTCCATATGCTCATTATTAGCTAAATAATATATTACAAATAAACACACATCTTTGGTGGGTCCAATATTAAGATGCCAATCAAATATTAGAAAGAATTACATAATACTGCCATTAACACCTTGATTTATGGTTCAGAAACATGGTGACTAACATATATTTTTCTAGGAGTGTTCCGAAATTCATTATACATATGATATAAACTATTTTCACACCATTGAGATCATGAAAATAAATAAGATACATTTGAAAACATTTGATTATATTTGAAACTATGACAAAATATTTAATGAAAAATTATTTTAACAATAGTAAGATGAATGCTTTATTTTCCCCAAGGCATATACTCTCAAATAGATATATAAATTATGACAGTGGGATTGTATAAGACAAATAAATTTAATTAATAGAATAGAAAATAGTTGGCATTTATATATATTTTAAGCAGAGCACAATTTTAATATCAGAGCATTAAAACTGGGTCATGAAGCAAAAGAAATAATAAATACTTAGAAGTTTGTGGTGCTAACATAATAGCCTAAAAATAACTAAGAGGAAAAGGTTGTGCTTCTGGACAAAAGACGAAGTGGATGGGCATAGTGTGTGCCAGATTTAGGGATCATTGCCAGAGGCCTTTTTATATGAAGAAATGGATGGGCATAGCATGTGCCAGACTTAGGGGTCACCACCAGGGGCCTTTTTATACGAAAAAGTGATATGCATAGCGTGTGCCAAACTTATGGGATCACCACCAGAGGCATTTTATATGGAATAAATAATGAGAAATCTATGGGTTCGATCTTGTCGCAACCCCCAGATTAAGAAGCACATATATATAGAACACGAAGATCAGCCAAATGTCAGAAATGCAGTAATGATACATGTTGCTAACAACATTATATAAATTTTACTGCTTTAAAATAAATGACCCTTGTTTGAATACTATAATTTAGACAAATAATACACTATGCAGTTATAATATATATATATATATATATATATATATATATATATATATATATATATATATATATATATGAGAGAGAGAGAGAGAGAAATTTAGATTTCATTTACTAACATATACTTGAAGATTTGATTTAGTAAAAGAAACATTAAGATTCACCCCTTCCCCTTTCCTACTATTTAAAATAATTCAATCCCACTTTTGTGGATTTTACAATAACTGGAATACATAGCATATATTTTAAGAGTATAAAAAAAGAAAATAACTAGCAGTTATATATATATATATGTAAAACAATTAAGTCACCCTTATTTTAGAATTAAATAAATAATATTTTATAAGATTTCAAAGCGTTAATTAGCTTGAGTTCTGGATTTACCCCAGGTAGAAAATCCAGTGTTAAACAAATATATATTTTTATATTAAAACATAAATAAAATGTTGACTTGAAAAACAATCTGGTGAGCATATTAATTAATACTGCATTATGTTTTAAAAGGAGACATTAATAAATTGCTTCATGAAGGTTTACATAAAAATGACAGAAAAGATTTAACAAAATTCAACTCGTCAGATTGTTAGAGATTGGCAGAATAATAATAATAAAAGCATATATATAAAATCAAGTAATAAATAACTATAAATAATTGACCGCACCAAAGTTAAGGAAAGTTAAGAGCATATGAGAGAGAATTAAATAAAATAAATTACTTAAGAGCAAATTACATATTAAAACAAAAACAAAGTTAAATACATTAAAAGACATATTGATAGATGAGTTAGGCTAGATTTAGTTTGAGGTGATGGCTTGGAAAGTTACCTGGCAATTTTAAGAGTCCAATTTAAAATATTGCATGTGCATGGCAATTGAAATGAAAGTTCTTAACTAACTGCAAGCTTCTATTAGCATTAAAGTTCTTAGGTCTGGCTTTTACTTCCTCTTGGGCAGCAGAATGAGATGTCTGCTGAAGATGATGACCCAACGAGGCCAAGAAGTGATGGATTTATGGCTACATTATTTAAGTTTCAAGTGACGTGTAAAATGTTTACAATCAGTTCTCTCAATAGTAGCTAATCTAATCTGTCCTTAAAATTCAGCCATTTTATACGTTTTCTTTATCGGTTGTTTTTGAAGATACATCAGTAAGATAACGTCCAAAAATAAATTCAAATCTATTTCCAGATTAGAAATAGATTTGACAACATGTTTTTAACAAAAGTATCTCTAATCTTAATCCCATTTTAAGTAAAAACTTTAATTAAAAATACCTTCCCCAGATTAAAACAATAGTGTTTCCAACCCTTAATTATTTTTAGACAATCAACTGTAGCATCTTCCATATTGGATTTTATAAAAATATACAGTTTAATAGAAAAAGTACTTTAAAAAAAAAGTTTAAAAAATGACGTATAATAAAATATTTACAAAAAATCAATATTGTTAGTAAGTTTTTGCTCCTATATATATATTTGAATCGCACCTATAATACTTTAATAAAAAAGAACTAATAATTAATAATAGAATTAATAATCATAAAATTAATAATAAACTGTTATTGAAAGTTAAAATTGATAAATTTAGGTGCGCATTTCAAATATATACATAATATATATATATATGCGCATTTGAAATATATACATAATATATATATATATCAAAAGGAGTGGGATAAGATATAGGATTTAAATATAGGTTAGTAAGTAGAAACATGAAGCACAATCTTAAGCTAAGATTGACTGCTTCAGTATTATATGGTAACAATCATTGTTTATATATATATATAAATATTTTGATTGTGTTTGCTTTTGCTGGGATATTGACCTAGAGAAATATAATGGCATGAATCAACTTTTCATTTAGGCCTTATCTGATGGAATGCATCCATGAAAGAACATTACTTTCTTTTAGTTAATTTTAATTTTGGGGAGTTTTTTTTTATTTTTTTATTTTAAACTTTTTATATATTTATATAAACTCTGTAAAAAATGAATAAACAATATTATTATAATCATTTAAAGTCGCCTGTCATTTGTTGCTGATATCTGTCTATCAATTGCTTAACAGTTATATTTCTCATGCTCTAAGCTGAGCTAGCATCATTGCAGTAATATCAAAATATTATTATACATTAATCCACACAAAATAATATTTTGCAAACTGGTACACTAGTTTGGTGGTGTCATCAAGTGTTTGGATGTAATTGGTCAATACAATATATATATATAGAGAGAGAAAATTAGTCTAAATTTTATGAAAAGAAATGTAATTAAGATCACTATAATGTTATCGATGTTATTTGCATTTAACGAATTTCTTAGTTTAGTTTAAAACATCTAAGTTTGCTCATAAATATTGATGTTAGGTTCTCTGTCAGAAAGCAGGTAAAATATCAACCAATACAATATTATAACAACCTGATAAATATTTTATAATCAATGGTGATAGTTATTTAATTGGTACTGCATTGAACCATTTAATAATTAAAATTACATTTTTCATGTCATTTGTGTTAGTGATTAAGGTCAATTTATAATTATATAATTAGAGGCCTGAAATTATTTAATTTATTTAAATTTATCTTTATGTTAAGTTACTTTTCAATCTGAAGGCAATATTTCTTACAAGTGTAGTTGAATCAAATAATTAAATTGCTTCAAACTGATAACTAGACTAAACACTTTTCTTCACATTAGATGTTTGTGGTATCGAATTTCTTAGAACTGCTTCAGTAGACCAATCAGCAGGAAATTAGCTTTAAATGAAAAAAATAAATAGTGAATGAGAAAAATGAAAAACAAATATGCATCATGAAATTCTATTAACGTGTTAAATAAATAACTAGTGTCTCATAAAAGTAAAAATAAAATATTTATTATGCAAGTAAAAACTAATAATTTTAAAATAAACAATTAAAAGAAATAGTGTACCTTTTATTATTAAAAATATATATCTGGGATTGCAATTGAAAATAATCCTGTGAATAGTTATTTGATTTTGCATCATCATTTTTAGGATTATTTTCAATTGCAATCCTAAAAATATTTTTGTTAATTATAAAAGTTACACCATGTTTTTAATTCTTTATTTTAAAATTATTAGTTTTTACTTGCATAGTATTTTTTTTATTTTTACATCTATGATACATTAGTTATTGATACTAGTTAACCTATTAATAGATTTGCATGACGGATGTTCATTCTCTCACTTTTTGTTATTGACTGTTTAATTTTCTTGTCTGAGATTGAATAAATATATTAATATTTGTTGAAAATCGGCAAATAATGTTATATGGTAAGAAAATATATTAGAAAATCGTTACTAGACATCAGCAATCAATATAGAAATTTATATTTTTAAAAAACATCTACTTTATCATTTATCTCTGATTATGAAGCTAATACTTTAAAAAAAATTATTCACAGTTAAAATATTAAAAAATATAAACAAAATTTTGTTTTTGATCTCATTTATAAAGGTGTATAGAAAAAATTCACTTTAAAAGGACAGAA
Organism: Epiperipatus broadwayi; assembly: GCA_028023455.1. NCBI lineage: Eukaryota > Metazoa > Onychophora > Udeonychophora > Euonychophora > Peripatidae > Epiperipatus > Epiperipatus broadwayi. The sequence goes on from JAQFVV010012847.1 coordinate 409,322, forward strand.
ATTAAGAAGAAATGGTTAAATGTGAATTCATAGTACTATGTAAATAAGATTGCAATCCACATATGAATTTCCATAATGATGGTATTTTATTTTTTTTCATTTGACATTTGGTGAGGTTGTATTATAATTTTTTTTTGAAAAATGTTTTTCTTTGAGAGACTTTAATATTTATCTAATTCTAAATATTAATTATATAAAAATACAGAGTTTAGCCTTCTAGACAAAACAATCAATATTATTACATCATTATATATATATATATCTTAGATAATAATTATAATATAATATGACTTTATTATTCCCACTAAAACAATGCTCATATTTATCATATAATACTTGTAATCTGTTATTATTTATTCACTTCAGATGTTGAAAATATGTCTTTGTTATTATAGATTGAAAACCATCAAATTTAGAAAGATGAAAAAAAAAATAATTGGATTTATTATTGTTATATTATTTTAAAATATTACTAAATATTAATAAATTATATATTTTTGTATTTTGGTATTGTGTTGACTAAGATATATTTCTTATATACATCCAATAAATTAAAAAAGAATAATAACCCTGTGTACAATTAATTTACTTGATGTACTTATATTATTATTATAACTATATTTGTTTAAACTTATTAAAATCTGTACTACATCTGATTAGATACGTTTTTTTACTGCCAAAATCTACCAATAGTTTAAAATTGTTCATATTTTTAAGATGACAACTATCAAAACTAGATGATGAAATATATTTGACTTTATTGATTATCAATTATTAAAACTATTTATGGATTGCATTCATAATATTAAGCACATTTCATAGATCATTTTTTTGAATTGGAAACCCAGAATAATCATTATTGCATTATAAATTTAAAAACTCAGAAAATAAAGTTTTGTCTTATTTTGATTATCACTAGAACAATCTCATATTTCATTTTTTTCCCATTGAATAAACTGTTCCAGGAATAAGTATTGTAAAAAGGAAAAAATAAATTTGGAGTAAATATGTATGCCTTCTGTTCACATATCAGTTTTAAGTGCTTTCATATATTTTATTGTTACAGTCTTTTCTCTCATATTTGTATCAAATATGTATTCTAAATAAATATCTTATATTAACATTATCACAAACTTTTGTAATAAACTAATAGAAATGTCATATTCCAATCAATAAAAGTGAAAATTTAATCACTTTAGATTACAATATATTTTTTAAATTTTCAGTAAAAAATCTATATTGATCATTTTGTCATAATGATACTGGAATCATATTTGACTGGAAATCATCTATTCAATACAATCCTTCAAAACACTCTTATTGTACTGAATAGCAAAAATATTCTTTAATAATTATAGCTGTTTAACATTTTACAAGTGGGGCACACAGTATATACACCTATTATGCAAAGTAAAACAATTTTGGGAACATATTTATTTAAAAAGCCAATAACACTAAAGTTAGCATATCATCATCATATTTTAAAATTTTACTAGTGATTCCATTATATATAATCTGAAGCTTTTTCACATTAAAAATGACCAAAAACTGAACACCTTTATTCCACATAAATACTAAATAGAGAAGATGTATTGTTAAAGCAGTTATTTTTTTTTTTGTATCATTATTTATAAGTTAATCAAAACATGTCTTATAGCTATTTAAAACATCATTATTATATTAAGGAGGGTCAAATGATCTTAAAAGATATAGTTTTTTCAAGTTCATGTCTTACTTTAAAACATGTCAAAATCAATTTCCATCTTAATTATTTATATTGTTAATAATGTTTCACATTAATATCACTAATCAGTTAATAATGAATGTTATATTTTTAATATCAAATCTTTGATGTTTGTAATCATTATTACAAAACTATTTAATATTTTTAGTGAATCCAGAATAAGATTTATGTATATTTATAACACACCTTTCTTCATAGTTTAAATAGAAAATTTTAGTATTTAACAGTAATGAAAGCTTGGTGTGTATAGTTGTTGTTTTAAATAATAATCACAAATTATCTACTTTTAATGCTGATACTATATTTTTGGATCATATTAACCTTAAATAAGTCCAACAATCTGCACCTATAAATATTTACACAATTTGGATTATTTTCTGCCTTTTAACTACAGCATTAAGAAAAAATTGACATATTCAAGCTATTTTGAAATGAGTGTTTACAAAGTGCTCATAATAGACAATACATGTACTTTGAATAATTTAAATACTAATATTCCCCCTGACTTCATAAAATTTATATATTATTGTGAATAATGTTCATCCTTCATTTTCTGTTATTGATATATAAAATATTATCAAACAAAAAAAAACAATATTGTCAAATTTAAAATGGATTTGGCCTTTATAATTATAACTTAGATGGAATTATTAAGCTAGTTACCTAATGGTTAGTAAGCATTTTCATAGTTATCATTCATAATTATTTTCTAAATAAAAACAATTCCTAAATATTTTTGACCAAGTGGTAATTGAATAGTTATTATGACTTTTATTCAATTTGAAGTTTAAAATAATAGACATAACAAGCAGATGCACTAATAACTATATAACTAATATAAGCGCTAAGAACATTAAGTAAGAAAAGCTTAAGAATAAAAGTTTTTATATAGTATGCTTAGCAGTATTCAATATCTTAATCATGATATCATACTCATACTAATGACTAGTGGATAAGAGGACCGTAGATAAAAGATATAATGTAAATTTTATGTAAATGTCTATAAATAAGTTACATGGCTCACTTTTTAGAGAGTGGAAAACAGAATTATGTTTTATTTATCAAAGTAGCATAGTTGGCACAAGTCTTTTTTACCTTTTGTTTAGAATCATTTCTTTCTATCAATGCTAGTAATGTAGGATCTAATCTGTAGCTGAGTTTGTTTTCATGCTTTAGAAATATGTCATTGTGGTCTGGATTGTTTTATCCCTTTTATATAACTATTGGTGTTAGAACAATTTTGTTGCTAAGCTGACATGGAATTTTTGCCCTAAAAATATGGATTTGTGGTCTGGATTTTGCTTATCTCTTCTATAGAGGAAATCCAGCTCCACAAGAATGTTATACCAACATCAATACTTCTATACAAAAACTAAAAGCAATCCAGACTACAAGTCAATATTTTTAGAGCATGAAACCAAACATGGCCACACATTTGAGCCTACATTACCTAGCATTGTATGTATAGAAAGGAAGCTTGGTATATCACCAACAATGTTAATGTGATAAATAAAAAGGAATCCTGGTTTCCCTTCTCTAAAAAATGGGCCAAATAATTTATTTGTATACATTTACATACAATTTATATATATTTTACCCACAACCCTCTCATCCACTAGTTATTATTATGAGTATGATATCAAGATTAAGATATTGAAAGCTGTTCAGCATAATATAATAATTTTTTATTCTTAAGCTTTTCTTATTCAGTGTTCCTAACACTTATATCAATTACAATTGTATAGGAAAAATAAACTAATATAATATACAATAATAACTATGTAACAAGTTTGTTAAACTATATTAAAAAAAGTTGAAGTATTTGATAAATTAAATTCTGTATAATTCCATATTTTTTCTATTTGTTATCTACTTTAGTGCTTCTAAATAATTATTTCTAAATCACATTTATTTTTATTAGATCACCAAAAAATAATATTTAGAAAAGAGATCTTTTTTGCATTATATACTTGGTAGATCAGAAAAAGATTTTCAATACACAGACTGATCATTAAATTCAAAAGCTTAATTTAGTGGTCATGTATGATGTAAAAATATTCTTTGGAGAAATAATAATTTTAGACTTCATGCATAAAAGGTATTTAGTTAAAGAATTAAATATTAAAATATTGTTTTAATTGAACTGAATTGGAAATTAAACTTGAAATATGTCCAAATATCTGAAATAAATAATGAACTTGTTGTGAGGGAAAGATTATATTATCTCTAAACAAATGGATATAGAAACTAATCAAAAAAATAAATAAATAAATTATAATGATCTAACAATAGTACTTATTAGCAGTGTCTGTCAAAAAATACTTATTTAATTTGATCATTGTTTAAGCAAAATATTAAATATACTTCAGGCTATTAAATCTATAATTTCTGACATAGAGTTAGATTTATATAGTTTTAATATTAAAAACTAACAATAAAATATAATCCCTGAATATTAAAAATACAAATTTAGTGCCTCCTGTCAGAATAAAAATAGACGCTTTTAGTACTGTCAAACAAGTATATCAAATTCTATTAATTATTATTATGGATAAAAATGTATTATTTCAGATAAACATTTATTATCAGTAGTAAAGAATAAAGTAATTGAAATAATTTCTAATATGGTAGTGAATTCAAATTTATTAATTGTTTGTAGAGCTGGTCACAACTACCAATAATATTTAATATGTGATATATTTGTAACTGTATTTGTTAGTTGATATATTAAGAGTGATAGCATTAATATCCAGTGTATTGTACCTGCATATTACTGATGTAAAATCATTTTAGTTTTCAGTAAGGTAATGAATAATAAAATGATTAAAGATCTAAATTTTATTTACATCTTATAGCCCACTTACTTCAGATCTTTATGTAAGAATGTACCTGCTATTTTGAATTGCAATTGATTATTTGCTATAACAATTGTAAAATTATATATATATATTGTAATACATTAAACATAGCACTATAAAAATGAATGCTTATTTATATATATATTTTTGAAAATAACATTTTCAAAATGGCAGCCATTTTGTAAGACTAAAGATAACATAGAATAATGACTTTATGCCATGTAAAAGAAGAATGGCAACATTCATGCTAAAAATGTACTGTACACAGTTTATTCATTATATATAATACAATATTACAATATTCAGTATTTTGATTATTAAATTAAAATAAAATAAATGTCTAATACTTTATTTAATTTTCATCCAATGTCCTTGTCATTAATGACATATCTAAAATAAAAATTATCATTGTTATTTTTCTTTGCTTTTGTAATCATTAACATTGATAATCATTGTGTTTCATTCAATACAATAAATAATCCAAAGCTTATTTTGATGATGTATAACAATTAAAATATGTACACTAACTTAAAAACGTTATATTTACTCACTTTTATAAATTATAAACCAATTAAGCGTATGTCACGCTTGAATGTGAAGCTATAATAATATACAGGAAATAATATACGCTAAGCGCTTTTGAGGTCCTTTACCTCATATTCATAGCGGTGCTGTGAGCTGCGAAATGTAAAAAATGGAGTGGGAGAAGTGGTATGCAAAGCATATGCAAATGGACTAATTAGTCCAGTGTTTAGAGATGTCGAAGCAGGTGTCACGTCTATTGATCGAGTAGTTATTGTTATTAATGTAGTACGCTTCTCTGATCTTCCGCTTAATGTCGTTTTTCTCAATACAGACTATTTTAGGGTGGGAAGGTTCAAATAAATGTCCAGTCTTCTTGGAGTGTAGTAAATCTCTTTTAAATGATATTTTGCTTATTGAAAAAGTATGATCATTGTAATTGTAAAATTTATTTACTATAATTGCAAATTAAATTTTGGAAAAAAATGGTTTTGTGCATTGTGCAATTAATAACCAACTTTGTATGATAAGAAGTTACTAAACCTTTATTTAAAATAATATTTACTTATTCAATTTTAAATTATAATCTTGTAATTTGTTTCAGACATAGCAAGCAAATGACATCACTTTCATAAACTTAAAAAAAATGCAGTTTTGAAAAAAAAATGCAAATTTCATGTAGCATAAACCTAAAAATAAATTTTGATCATAAACTGTTAGTAATTAATTTAGAAATGAGTACTGTATACATATTAGCTAAAATATTCATTTGTGTAATTTCAAATTAAAATCTTTATGAATGCTAACTTTAGGCAAATCAAAACTTCTATTATTATAAACATATTTTTGGTAAAATAATTTTATGCATTATGCATTTAATAATAAATTTTGTATAATGAAAATGAAATACAAATAATTTGAAGAAGATTAATGCTTATAATTTTTCTTTAAATGGACAACAGCTCTGCCATTACAATTAACTATATTATTTGAGATATTTCTAGGTTATTCCAAAAAAGGTTATTTCATGTAAGAAAATGTAATATCTCATGCCATCAAAAACCACAGTTAGTGTGTTTTTACATAAAGTGTGGTTTATTGAGATGTGCATAGTACATAATATTAAAAAATGGTATTTATTTTTATAATTTTTTTTTAAAGTTAACTTCATGAAGATTTCAATAAGATATAATATTGTAATTTGATTTCTTTGATAATAAATAACAAGATTGCATGGTCAGAACAGTATAGTAAATGAGATGTTATTAAACATTTCACACATATAATATAAGATTAAGAATTTTAAAAATGTTGAAACTTCAATAATGGGTTTATTCAACACAATGTGAAAAAATAGAAAAAAATGTCAACTGCAAGCTTACTCTCCTTTTCTCAGTCCATTTTGTTATGCATTTGAGTGAAGCCACATATATTTTTCTAGTGATATTAAACATTTTTTACAGATTTTTTCTTTTAAAAGTTTACAGTTACTTATGTTTTCAACTGAAATCCAGATGAAAACTATTATCATTGAACATTAAAACATTTTTTAACCTGTGGAATAAGAAAGGAATCATGAAAACTTTGAAAAAGTATTACATTTAACAACTAATGTGGATCTTATCAACACTTTGTAGAAAGATGACAATAAAATTATTCCATAACTCTGGAAAAACTTCAGTAAAAATTTATAAGCAATAAATGAACTATAATCTCCAACATGATTCTTAATTTTACATGGAAGAACATCTTTCTGAAACTCATGACAAGCACCAAATTTGAAATGGAATTACTTCAATTATATACAAAACCATATTTGACCTAACCAAGAAAATGGCATTTATAGAAATTATAAATAACAACATTGATTAGATTTTGCAATTATACACATAAAAATTAACTAATGAGGAATTAATGCAACTGAATAAAGAAAAGAAAGATGATGAAAAAAGAAATAGATAAAATATAGAAAAGATACCAGGCATCAAAAATCTGAATGGATTGATTTTGTATCAAGAAAACATGTGCAGTTCAAAGTCAACAAAGAAGACCTTATCAGATATATGAAAAGAAAATCAAAAAAGCAAGTTAACCATCCATTCAAAACTTTTCTATAGATCCTCAGTCATCAACACCTTGTGTATCTTTTTTCAAAAACCTGAGAACATCAATGAGTTTAAAAGACAATGAACTTTTAGAATAAACAACTGATGACTTGGAAAAGTGAATGTGATGAATAATGTTTAATGGGATATAAAAAGGACAATTTTATGCTAAGTGGTTTTATTCATTTTATATAGATTTAAGTTGCATTATCTTGCAAACTTAGATATTTTAATTGCATACCTGCATAACACACATATGGCTGAGTTTATGTATGTATTATACATTAGGGTTTTATATTATGTTAAATTGTTTATTAATACACTATTTACAATTTATAGTGTAATTTTTATCTGGAGAAACAAGCTATTTTTTTATAGAAAATCATTATAATTTCTTGCATTTTATATGATATGCTTGCTTTACAATTGTTTTTGGAGAACCAATTGATCTTGCTAAGTGGGATAAAGGTTTACTTGTGAAAAAAAGTCTACACCAGTTTGGAAATATTCACACCAAACAATAGCAGTTAAAATCATCTATATTTACTCATAGGTGAGAGATGAATTTCATTGAAATGAATAATTAAAATGATAATGGAGAGTTAGAAAATCTTGAAAGAAATGAAGTAGCAAATAGAATTATAAGGTTAGTGACAAAATAATATATATCAAAACACGTTAATTATTAAGATCATTTTAGCCGATAAAGCAGAAATTTGATGATTCTATATAAATTAAGAGTTTCAAAGTTCTAATGGATAGAGAACAGAAAGTTTCATATTTCTATTTGTCAAAAATAAGTGTGATTGATCTTGTGATATATTAAATCTAGTTGAATTACTACTGACTTTCACAATTAATTTATTACATGTATATAAATATACAATAATTATTAAGATTTTTTGGTCTTATGATATGAATCATCTATGCTTTATCAATGATTTGTTCTTGAGAAAATATAAAGTTTCCTACGATAAAAAAAAAAATCTCGTTTTAGTTGTGTAATTAAATTTAAAAATAATGCGCCTAAAAATAATTATAGATAATATTGACAAATATAGATTTGCGATTTGATTTCTGGTCTATTATATATTGAAGAAAATATATATTGTGAATTGATACAGCTAAAAATCTTTTTTTTTTTTAAATAAACTTTTTAATATTAATGTCAAGAAATGAAAAATAATTTATTAGTTAACTGATTTTAAATAGAATATTCTGTGTGTAATCTTATAAAAATGATTAGTTTTATTTATATGAGTATAAAGTGATTGGGTAATGATAACTCAGTAATATTTAAAGAGTGCTCAGAGTTCAACATTATCTCCTATATTTTATCAAATTATGTAATTTATTAAATTATATAAAGATTATAGATACAACTCTAAAACTATTAATCATATACTTTTTAATTCTAAGAAATGTAAAATATATGATAAAACATCTATGTAAAGGATTATAATGATGATAGTAACAATAGTTCAAATAAGAAATATATCGAACTTTCATATTATCTCAAAATTTATAATACATTAATAAAAAAAACAAAGATTATATTGGTAAGCATATAGTCTGAACAAATTAATAGGTAACTATAAATTAACATGTGATATGAAATACAAAAAAGGAATTGTATTTAAAATTAGCTATGACTTTTGCAATAATATTTACTGCAGTCATACAGGAAAATAGAGGTAAGAGCTAAAGAACACAACAATGCAATTAATAGACAAGATAATAAATCTGCTTTATATATTCATTACTTAACATATGGTTATAAAATAGATGCTACAAAAGATATCAAGCCTTTAAATTACAATAAAGATAAAAAAGGCAAATATATGAAACATATTAAATTAAATATATTTACAAAAACGTTAATAAATTTAATTAACAACTAATCAATTAAAATGAATGGAAAATAATATAAGGTAATATATAGCAAGTTGTATAATTTATGTATTCTTTATACTGTATATTGTAATGTTATATAGGCAATTATTTTCTCTATATAAGAGTTTTATTCTATTTTACTGATGTTTTATTTCATTATAGTTGTTATTTTACTTCCATTATGGAACATTAGATAGTGTTTATCTACAATAATTCTTTAATATTAAAATAGACGATTAACATTTGAAAAGGCATGAAGTCATATGACAAAAACATTTTATGTATAATTATTATTGATATATATATATATATATATTAAAATGAAGATTTGCACAGGTTAAATATATAAAATACATATTTTGCGGGTTCATCCGTGTTAAAAACTTTTAATATTAATATACTGACGTTTCGACTTGGATGGCTTGTGTGACCAAGTCGAAACGTCAGTATATTAATATTAAAAGTTTCTAACATGGATGAACCTGCAAAATATGTATTTTATATATATATAATTCAACCAGACCGGCCAAAAAATAATAAAAACACAACCAAAGGTTTCACTGCTACAAGCAGACTTCTCAAGTGTAAAGAACTACAAAAACTACACCATATATATATATAATATTAAACATTATCCACAAATCCATTTACTTCCCATCCACCCTTAATATTAAAAGAACTCTTAAATAAGTTAATTGATTCAGAATAATAAATTTTCAATAACAAAGATTCTTTAATTCTTCTTTTGAATTAACTTCTCTCAAAAAAGACAACCTTAGCTCCAACAAAATTAATAGTGTGGCCTGTATCTTTTTTATGGACATATGAAGCAGAACTAAGATATTTATTTCTAACTCTACTTTTATGAATCTTTATTCTTTCATTTAAACTCAAACTACTCTTATCCTTTACATCCTTACAAATATTAATATTAAATGAAATACTTTTAACAAATTTATCAGAGTACCCAACACTCAAATAATCTTTATAGAATTGACCTTTCTGAAACAAAGCTACACCACTAGAATTATTTATTTTTTATTCCTATAACAAAAATTCAGACTGATAGCTATCAAGTTTAATTATAGACCTTAATTCTCTAGTTTTAACAAAATGACTGCATAGTAAACAATTAGTCTCTACATTTATAATCACCAAAAGATCTAAAAATTTTAACAAAATCTAACCCCCCTCCTTCTAACACATATCTTATAGAAGGATCAAAACAATTAAACTCATTTATAAATTTCTTCAATTTATCATTCTCAACTACAAATAAACAATCGTCTACATATCTAACAAATAACTTTAAATATAAACAATTTTTTTAATAATAATTTCCTCCTCCATATAATTAATATAAACTGAACATACTAAAGGAGAAATAATATAACTTATTATCCACTCTTTCTTAATTTTATAAAAATTACCTTTATATGTAAAATACATAGAATCTTCCAGTAATAAAAGTAAACTTTTAATTACCCTAATTTTATTTTTAGATAAAGAACTATGCTTAACCAACACAGACATAAGAACATCAATACTGCTTAACCTGTTAACTGACTGATACATATTCTCAATATCTAAACTGCCAAATACCCAATTACTTTCCATTTTAACATTATTAATCTTATCAAAAGCTTCAAAAGAACAAGAAACTGTGTAATGACCAAATTCAACAAATTGTTTTAAAAACAATTAAATAACATTAAGATAAACAAAAAACATTGTAAATGAAAAAAAAACATGTGCTGTAAAACATCTGGTTTTATAAAAGTTAATTGAAATAAATGAGAGAGTGCAAATCTCTCAAGTGCTTATGACTACAACCAGCCAATCAAATCTTAAGCACTGGGACAGAGAATTTTAATAAGAAAAGAGTGGTTCCACTCTCTTCTTTACTTGTCTTAATATATATCCAAGCCAGTCCAAAGTACTTATATTTGAAAGTGTGAATCTTAAATATCATCACACTTAATTAACTAAAATCAAATTATAAACATTATTGCATGGTTATTTGTTAAGCACAATATGTGATATTTAAGCATACATTTGCTGGTTGAATACAAATATTTAATTTAATTAACAAATTGAGATTTTATTTAAATTTAATCATATGAAAATTGACTCAGTAATCTTTAACTTCTGAATCTGTCATTCTATTACTATGAAATATTAAGGTTATGAATGTTATTATAATAATTATTAATAATAGTAATATTTGATTATAAAACAGTAACATAAAATAGTTTATTCAGAAGATATGTGTGTATATACATAATACGAATAAAGTGTCCATTAATTAAAAACTATTGTAATAACAATAAAAATAATAAATCTTATCGTTAATAACCATATTTATTACTTTTATTATTATTTTTATTGTTATTACAATAGTTTTTAATTAATGGACACTTTATTTGTATTATGTACACACACAATATATATATAATTATAATTGAAATATATATATATATATATATGGATATATATATATATATATATATATATCCAGGAGCTTCTGTGTAGTAAAAAATATGTTAGTTAATAGTTGATGTTTTAGTACAAGAAGAATTACTTTCCTCAAAACTTTTTCTTTCTCAAATCAAAAATGTATGTGGAGAGATTAAAAGCCATTATTTTTTCTTTTGTTATTCTAGCACAATTATTTTCAGTGACAAAGATATTTAGATCTAAGAGGCTTTCTTATAACAGCCATTTTCACAAAGATATCTACTCCTAAAAATGTTTCTTCCTAATAAATTTGATCACAGAATTAATAATAAGGATTTTTATATAAGAAAAAAGATTTTGATACTTCAGAAATTAAGAAAGTTCTTCCATATAAAAAGGGAGTAACTGATAAAATTGTTAATCTTTTAAAAAAATATATTATCCACATAGTTTATACTACATTAAAAAATAATGAAGAATTTTCATGCCCTAAAGATTAAATTCCATTGGAGTGTCATGATATATATGAAATTCTGTATGGAGTTTGTTCACATTCATACATTGGATAGACCAAGGAATTTTTATTTAAAATTTATATTTACAAATCTTATATATGCTTCTCAGAAATACACATACACCTTATATATATATATATGACTAAAAAGAGTGAGATGAAAGGTAGGGTTTGACATTGGGTTGGTGCTGGATAAGTGGTAGATTATTGAAGCACAATCTTGGGCTAAGAGTGACTGATTCACACTTCCCCACTTAAAATGACAGAACAAAAAAAGTCTTTACTTTAAATACATTAGTGATTCAAGAACAACCAATTTTATTTCAGAAGCTGTATCTATTTACTGAATACTATGTTCTTATCTATATTTTTTTTTTATTATGGTGACCTTTCTACTTTACATTTAAAGTTTTGGGAATTATTTTCTTAAGTTCATTATTTAAGATTCTAACCTGATTAACTATCTTGCTAACTTTGTCTAAACTAGCTCAGTTATTGCCCAATCAGATTCTGTTCTCTATTCATCAAGTTCGAATCCTACCCATCCAATATTTTTTTTTATTATTTACCTGGATCTAGAGGTCAATATGGCTTTGATTGTCTAGTGTTAAATGTTCCTTTTATACCTTGGTCAGGGGTTGGGTTCTCATAGTCCATGGATATCACAAATCTGGTGATCTCTTCCACCCTAGATATTTGGCTACCAAGCATCATCCTTTGCAACCAAACAGGCATATTATATCTAATAATATGGATTATCCAGGCATCTGAATACATGAATGCAGTGAGGGACCTGAATTTGGCCACTTGGTGTAAGAAAAACTGAGTATGAGTCTCTTGGCCCATCACATTATATTTTCCATAGTCTAGGTATGTAAAATATCTTCCTGGTGTTATTCATTCCAAAAATTATTTAGTAATGCTATCCTTTATTCTTCTAATGTGATTGGTTTTTTCCCAGCAACTGCCATCAATTCTTTGCAGCTGCCTTTAAGAAATGGCTGGCAAGACTCACTTGTTCAGCATCACTAGCTATATAAAAATAAAACAACTCCCTCAAGCTTTCAAGGTGTTCTTGGGGATTACTTCCTGTTTTGCCATGGAAATTCTGGATCTACACAAAACATTCTAAATTAGAAGGCCTCTGGTGATTGTGTGATTGGTCTGGGTCTTTGGTAGTTTTTGGAATTACAGGTTTTTCCATATCATCAACTGATAATGGAATAATCTTCTGGCAGTTTACATCTTTTCAGCATGCAGTGATCTCCATTATGGTTACACTTTCCTATTTCTTTCTGTCTCTTGCTTTATTTTTTTCATCATTTGACCAGTCTCTTTTCTTATTTCTTGACACTTCTTTGTCATGTCCCTACCTTGTCACAGAAGTTCTTTAAATTCTCCCATCATCTTTTTCAAACAGCTATTTATACTAATGATTAGGTTATGATCTCTGTTGGATAATTTCCTCTCAATGTTTAAATCATACATCAACTTGTCTAGTTAGCTAAGTGTGATTTCTGGACTATCTATATTCAATGAATTTGGTATATTTATTTTATTTTGGCTACCTTCCACTCAGTTGCTCTTCTATCTGCTTATCTTCCTGGTGGTTAATTCTTTCAGTCATTTTTTATATAAGAAAAAAAATGTCTGTAAACATTTGGTAGGTCTAATAATTATTTGCGAAAAAATTACTTTGTTTGTTAAACTTGGTCTCTTTATTAAACTAATGAGATATCCACCCCTGCCCCATCTTCAACTAATCTCCTGCCTTATTATTTTGATTGCTTCCCCATAATTTTTTTATTTTACCTGCCTCCTATCATTAACTGCCACCTACATTGTATATATAAAGTACATATGATTCACTTACTAGCATAACTATAATATCTCTAAGCATCAACATAATAAATATGGAAAAAAAAACTTAAAATAAAACTACCCTATTACTTGGCTTTTTGTTTTCCATCTTGTCTTGTAGAACAGATTTGAGGTTGTATTATTATTTACTGGTTATTTTTATCTTTCATTATGTTTGCCTATTGATATACAAAATTTGTCTATAATTTAAATTGATTCTCTAATATAACCCACTTAATACAGTTTTGAATTCATCTTCATTAAATTATGTGCTTTAAAATAACACCTTTTGCCAAATTTAAATCAGGATACCAGCCAATACAGTGACACAGAATGTACAAGTTAAAGCTGGGTCATTCAATTCTCATGTACAAAAAATATGCATTTTGTAAGAACTGTCTTACTTTACAAAATGTGCTGATAACTTCATCTTTCTTATATATATATATATATATATATATATATATATATATATATATATATATATATATATATATATATATATATATATATATATATATATATATAGTGAACATCCAAATAGGTAAATATATTATTATAACTCATAAGGCATTTTTACATACACATGACATTGGTTATAAACCTGAGAGAATTTTTTTTACATATGTAACCAATGATCTCTACATGATGTGGAATAATTAATGAAACCACACATTGGGTGCCAAACCCAGGAAAAAAAATCTACTATACCAGTCAAAAATGTATGTCCATCCAACAAGACTTAAAATTTGAAGAAAAGTACCCCAAATTCAATCATGCCTGAGATACACAGGTCAGGAAAAATCATGAATTCTAACCAATTTGCCCATTCTCCAAATCTATAACACTACAGACAATACCTACCATAATACCACATAAATTCATTATTTTCAGGCACAGTGCTACATCATATTATATGATATCTCAACTGATGATGATTATAGATGACACATTGAGTGAACCTGAAACATAATTTAAAAGACATATATAAATATATTAAAAAGATTTGAATTCACTGGAATAAATTTATATGTGAATATTTATAACAAAAATTAAATGTGATTATATATATATATAAAACCAACTTCGTGCATATACACCAGATACACTTTCTTTTATTTACAAGCAGTTGAAAATCTTAATTCAATTCTTTATGGATTGATAGGTTTAGATATAGAGTGGTATTACAATAAACAATTTTTTTCAAAATATACATTTTATTTAGATTTACATGACATATTTATCTGGATGGATAGTGGATATTTTACACATTGTGAAATTACATATATATATATATATATATATATATATATAATTGTGTATATATATATATATATATATATATACACAATTATATGGCATTTCTCTATTTCTATAACTTTGGTAGTTTGCCCTTGGAATTATAATACAAAGATTTAATTACCATTTATTGCATTTTATTTACATTTGAAAAGAATATATTGGGATTAGTATGTATAGGAACATAGGTATTTATTATTCATTTTAAACATTTAGAGATCAAATATTTAGTGAAACTTTATAAATATGGTAATGGCTTATTTAAAAAAAAGGGGAGTACAGCTTCAGAAGGGAGAGCACCTTCAGAAAGGTTGGATCCAAAAACTCCAATGAAAAATATTTAAAGTTATAAATGGTTCATTATTACATATCATTATAATTTATTTTATTAAACAGGCTGGGAAATGAAATCAAAAAAATTGTGGTACTAGCATATATATCAGTAACAGGAAATATGACAACTTTGACCAATAACAGTTCATTCTTCTATTTCATGATGGTATGCCCACTTCAGGCAGACTGATATCTAATGAAGAGGTAGGTAGGAAGTTGTTATGGTCCACTGTATAATAATCCCTGCAAGGCTTCAACTAAACTAACTTGCTTGTTCCAGGGCATAGATTTATAACCCTGTTTTGAACAACACTAAAAACAGAAGGCTTTGTAATCTTCTGGAGTGATGGTACAGATGGCCCCTAACAAAACAATGATATATATATGTTAAAATGAAGATTTGCACGGGTTAAATATATAAAATACATATTTTGCGGGTTCATCCATGTTAAAAACTTTTTAATATTAATATACTGACATTTCGACTAGACCACACAAGCCATCCACAAATGTCAGTGTATTATTATTAAAAAGTTTTTAACATGGATGAACCCGCAAAATATGTTGTATTTTATATATATATACATATACCAGCAACATGAATTTCAAGACAGGAAATTATTTGATTTAATCATGAAATAAAGCATTAAATGGTATAATATGCATTGCAATGATATGTTTTAAATAATGACCCATATAATCTAATATAATGAATAAGAAATTAAAATTATAACTAACAAAGTTTGCATTTCTTCCCCCTCCTTAAATCACTTCCATTTTAATTAAAGTATATAAAAAAAACAAATTTGCACACTTAAGAGTATGGCTAACAAAATCAATTGGTCACTAGAATTTTGGCAATAATTATTAAAATAGCATAAAGCAATAATATTAAAATGGACACCAAAGTCCACCCAATTTGAAAAATTATATTTTTAAATCTTAAACACATTAACAATAAGCTATTTTGAATACATATATTTATTAGAAAGAAAAGCTCAACCTTGTAAGCTATTTAGAAATGAATAAAAATGAAATGATTAATTACTTTCTTTCTCCTTTTATTACACATTAGGATATATATGAAGCTAATAACACTGGGTTTGATTGACATTTACATATATAAATTAAGTGAAAATATAAAAATTTCATCAATAAGAAATTATCACCACACTAAATTACTGAAATAATGAGAAGCATGAGTTGGATGAAAGAATATACATTAGGATTTGTTTAGATTGTAGAGAATGGAGATACAGAAACTAGAAAGTTAGGTTAAAGTGTTCACCAGTTAGTGAGTTAATAAAGATTCAACATTTAAAAGAAAAATACATTAATTTTAAGATTAATTAGCTAGAACTTGGGTAAGGTGATTAAAATGACTTTTGGGCTTGTTACCTCATGATCCTCCAGAACAATGTTACAAAAAAATCTTGTATTAAGATGGTATTCCTTAACTTTTGGGGCAGAGAGATTTTAATTAGGTTGAAGGCATTTTTTCTTGACCTCAGTGGTTCTCAAACAGCACAGGCACTTTAATTGGAAGGAGCTATACTGCTGCATGATGAGGAGATGGTCTGAAGATTGAGAAAAGGTGGTGTGGATTCTTCTACTTAAATTCCATTGCAAAAAAAATCAATGAGTGTGCAGTATATTAGCAACAGCAGACAAAACTCTAATATAATAGATTTTCAGCCCTATTTATACAACTTTCTTAATTTGCTCAGAAATGCTTTTAATTAAATTCCTAGCCCAAATAGTATCCTTAAACTAAAGAAATATTTTGTTTATTGTTATTGGATATGCAATTGTTAGATAACTGTCAAAAAATAAATTAAATCAATTTCTAGATTGGAAATAGATTTGACAAAAATACTTGCAACTAAAGTAAAATCCATTAGCTTTGTTTTAATTTTACTTTAATTAAAACTTTAAGTAAAATTTATTTTAAAATCCTGAAACAATATGTTTCCACTCTTTTTACTACCTTTAGACAATTAACGGTTGCATCTTCCATATTGAATTTTTATGTAAATATATATAAAAAATAATTGCAAAGTAAAAAAATATAATTTTAAAATATACAAAATTATTTACAACATTTAAGATTTGTAATTATATACATATGCTCCTGTAATATATTTATATATCTGAGATGTATCTATTGATGTTAATAATACTAAAATAATTAAAGGAATTTTTATTCAAAACTTATATTTATAAATCTTATATACACTTCTCAGAAATACACACACATCTTATATATATATGTATATAAACATTACACGCATAAAGCTAAACTAGTCAATATAAAATCAAAACTACCCCAAATCCAAAATTAAACCAGACCAGCATAAAAATAATATTAAAACACAACCTAAGGTTTCACTGCTACAAGCAGACCTCTCAAGTGTAAAGAACTGCCAAAAACTACACAATATATATAATATTAAAAACTACCCACAAATCCATTCACTTCCCATCCACCCTTAATATTAAAAGAACTCTTAAATAAGTTAATTGCTTCAGAATAATAAATTTTCAATAATAAAGTCTCTTTAATTTTTCTTTTGATTTCATTTCTCTCAAAGAAGACAACCTTAGCTTCATCAAAATCAATAGTGTGGCCTGTATCTTTTTTATGGACAAACAAAGCAGAACTAAGATATCTATTTTTAACTCTACTTTTATGAACCTTTATTCTTTCATTTAAACTCAAACTACTCTGACCTATGTAAACCTTCTTACAAATAAACAAGGGATAAAATATACTACACCAGGAATAGTCTTTCTATCAAAAACTTCTTTTGTATTATTTAATAAATTATTCAATGTAACACCCCTTTTCCAAGCAATTTTCTTATTTCCAAACACTTTACTATTTCTACACACAATTTTATGAGAAGACAATTTAAATGGCAAAGAAATAAAATCATATTTTTCTTTAACCTTTACATCCTTACAAATATTACTATTAAATAAAATACTTTTAACAAATTTATCAGAGTGTCCAACACTCAAGTAATCTTTATAAAATTGATATTTCTGAAACAAAGCTACCCCACTAGAATTATTTAATTTAATATTCTTATGACAATAATTTCTTAAAGCAGCTACTTTATGAGATACAGACTGATAGCTATCAGGTTTAATTATAGATCTTAATTCTTTACTTTTAACTAAATAACTGCACAATAAACAATTAGTTTCTACATTTCTAATCACCAAAAGATCTAAAAATTTTAACTTACCAAAATCTACCCTCCTCCTTCTAACACAAATTTTATAGAAGGATCAAAACAATTAAACTCATTTACAAATTCCTTCCATTTATCATTCTCAACTACAAATAAACAATCATCAATATATCTGACGAATAATTTTACATATAAACAATTCTTTTTAATAATAATTTCCTCTTCCATATAACTAATATAAACTGAACATACTAAAGGAGAAATAATATAACCTATTATCCACCCTTCCTTAATCTTATAAAAATTACCTTTATAATTAAATTACATAGAATTTTCCAATAACAAAAGCAAATCTTTAATTACCTTAATTTTATTTTTTGATAAAGAACTTTTCTTAATCAATACAGACAAAAGAACATCAATACTGCTTAACCTACTAACAGACTGATACATATTTTCAATAGCTAAACTTCCAAATACCCAATTACTTTCCATTTTAAAATTATTAATCTTATCAAAAGCCTCAAAAGAAGAAGAAACTGTGTACTGACCAAAATCAACAAATTGTTTTAAAAAATTAATCAAGAATCTAGAAATACCCTCTACAATACTACCTGTAAAATCAAAAATAAATCTTAAAGGAAAACCATCTTTATGAGTTTTAATATTCACAAACACTTTAGCTGATGTAAAATCATTAGGATAGCATTTTAAATAATCTACTCTATTAAAAAATTTTAAATTAACCATTTTCTTCATAGTATTTATCAATTTTCTTTTAATCAAATTACCTGTATCTTTATCTAACAACATATATTTACCATTATTTAATTCTCTATCCATTTTCTCTTTAAATTCATCTACTTTCATAATAACAAACCTACCAGCTTTGTCTTCATGAGAAATGATTACATCATTAGCAATTAACCTATTCTTAAGATGTTTAATCTCAGCAGGATTAATAACAAATTTTTCTTTCCTTTTTAAACTATTATTCAAAATCGATTGAATACCAACTTTCTGCTCATCACTCAAATTACTAGATTTAATAGACGAAATTGTATTAAAAACTATATTTTTTGAATGAAATGGAACAAAATTAGTGCCTTTACCAAGAATATCTAATTCTCTATCATTTAACTTCAAATCAGAAAGATTAACAACTCTATCCTCAGAAACATTATTCTCATATCCTTTATCACTACAATAAATTTTATTAACTTTCCAAAACAACCACTTTAATTTTCTTTCATATTTTTTACAATAGAAATTTGACCTATTCTGTCTAAATTGTCTCATAAAAAAATTCAAAATTGAATAATTAAAATCCTGCCTCCTTTCTAAATAATATCTATTCCTTTTATATAGATAAATAAATTTGTAAAACCTTACAAAAGTATCTTTTAAAAAACTATTCAATATATATTCTGAAGCAAGTAACTTATTTAAGAGTTCTTTTAATATTAAAGGTGGATGGGAAGTGAATGGATTTGTGGGTAGTTTTTAATATTATATATATTGTGTAGTTTTTGGTAGTTCTTTACACTTGGGAAGTCTGCTTGTAGCAGTGAAACCTTAGGTTGTGTTTTAATATTATTTTTATGCTGGTCTGGTTTAATTTTGGATTTAGGGTAGTTTTGATTTTATATATATATATATATATATATATATATATATATATATATATATATATATATATATATATATATATATATATATATATGACTAAAAGAAGTGGGATGAAAGGTAGGTTTTGATATTGGGCTGGTGCTGGTTAAAGGGTAAAATAGTGAAGCTCAATCTTGGGCTAAGATTGACTGCTTCATTATGTGGTTATAAAGTTTTTATTTGCTTATAGATAACAAGATAGCATACCATAGGTTTTCTTGCTGCTCCATGCCACTACACATTTATTTGTGTGTGCATGTATGTTTTTTATTGCCTATCTGTTTTACCTGCCTGACTCACCTATTTTAGACATAATTTATTAGTTAATTATTTATTTAGTTGTTGGTCTCTGCTTATCATGATGTTCTATCACTATATGTGCATTCACCACTTTTACTATCAATTTCTTTTTATGTGTATGTTCAAGTTCATAAAATTGTCATGTTTATCCATTCTCATTACTGTTCAACATATTGGTCCATTGTGTGAGTAATTCCAAGGTGGTTATAAACATTTAAAGTTTGAAGGTGACAGAAAATTCTCCCCAAAATTTTTTCATATATTCATAGATTCTTCATGCCCCTAAAGTTAGGATGCCATAAGTCCAGTAATTGTCACAACAGAAAAGGAGCACGTCTATCTACAGTCAGATTCAGGGACTTTAGGTAGAATGCTGGTAATGGCATGATAAAATGCTTAGCCTATGATCGCATCTACTTTCAGTGGACTGGATCAATGTTTATTCATTAAATCTAGATGTAATTTGGACTGGTTTGGGCACATCTTACCCCCAGTTCTGGCTCTATTTAAGAATTCAAACTCCAAGAGAATTTACACTCAGCTTTCTTCAGTAATGATATTACTCAGTTTAACAACTACTGTGCCTCTAGATAAGTGTGAATCAATTAACACACTCTCCTAGATTATTCCTAATATCAGTATACATATATTGGAGAAATGTGTGGATATTAATGTTTAGCATATATATATAGTTGTGTGGATGCATAATGATGACAATAAGGAAGAGATAAATTGAATAAGATAACATTTACTGAATAACATATCTAATTTGACAATATATATATAGTGTGTGTGTGTTTGACAAAGAATAATTGTTATTTGATAATTACTTGATTAGGCTTAGTATGGTGTAGATTAGCGCAGGTGGCTGTTGGTTGTAAGTCATTGTTACAATATATATATATATATAATATGTGTGTATACAAATATTAGCAATATATATATATATATAATATGTGTGTATACAAATATTAAGCAATATCTGTATTAAAAGTTATTATAAAAATATAATTATTTCATGCAATATCAATCCACAATACAGTAAATAAATATTTTAAATATACTTTAATCATAAGTACTTTCAACTAGCTCAGTAGTCATTGTCACCTATTCAAAATTCAAAAATAACATTACAACAATACGTCATATAAACATGTTCCCCACAATTCATCAATTTTATAATTCCCACAATTCACTAATCTTAACATTCATTGCTTGTCTATTAATCAAATGTTATTTATATTTATTAATCAATAAAGCTTCCCTAATTTTACATTTATTATTGTTTTTTTTTTCAATCCCCATAATTTTAACATTATTAAAATCAAAATTAAATCCATAATTACAAATTCTATTATGATCAAAGAATACAGAAGGTGAAATATCCCCATTTTTATCAGAAATTGAATATTGAATATGCTTCAATAACAAAAAATGTTCCTTAGTTCTTTTTTTGGTTGCCAATACAAACAGTGAGCATGAATATTTAAAACTAATCAATAAATAATAAACAATTACACCAAGTATGTATATAAAATATTTAATAATAAGCAAATATTTCTTCAAAAATTTATGATGACTATTATAAATTATCTCTAGTCTTTGGAGCATGAATTACAATGTACAATAAATAATGGCAGTTGTACTCATATGCAATAATTAATACTAAGTATTTAATAAATATATTTATCTATGCCCTGACAAAGTAGACAAGTGTAAATAACGATATCTATAGCATTTGTGCTAAACGAATTACATACATTATTCGTTATTTGGTATTTTATTTGGAAAAAAAAATATGATTCTAATTTTATGTAAGAAGGAAGTGAGATTTATTTTCCACACATCCATAAATCAATTCAGGAACAGCATGATAATTGCATAGGGTCTAACTTCAGTACTCAACAAAAAAAATTATTTAAATTATCAATAAATATAAAATTGTTTGAGTGGACCTTTATTTGAACTAAGAAATAAATTGGCACTAATGCATTATGAGCAGCAAAATGAATATGAAGTAAAATGGTTTGTCAGTGATTCAAGAAGTATCAACAAGTCCTTTATTCCCTATAAATGATCCATGGAACATGGGTAAAACTAGGTCAGAGCACAGCTGTGAACCTCTGATGTTCCAATACAGCAATGACTGAGGGAGGAAGTCATTTTTTCCTATATATTTAAAATATCAATAATATCACTGAAATGACAAACCCAAGAAGCAAGAGGATGGCTCATGTTAGCAATGCTCTGAATGGTGATGATATAATGATCATCATAGTTGATTAATAAAGCCCAAATTATATAATAGATGCTTAACGTAATGACCTGATCATATTAGATTAAAATCAAACTTACTCGAAGCAAATGCACTTAAATGCAATTATATAATTATAATAATAATACCCATTTATATCATGCTCTTCCTGAACACAATTATAAAATATGAAATTTACATCAGAATATATTTATTTTATTTTCTTTATTAACCTTTCATAAAACATTTCTAAATGTGATCAATATGAATAGATAATTTAATATAACTTAAATAAATTAGCCCCAAGCCTAGGTTATAAACTGGGCTAATAATACTTATCAGCCATTGGCAAAATGATATCAAACATTATATAAATCCTTCAACTCGATAATTAATAGAACCATATTAATTTAGTTCTAATGGGCAATAATTAAGCTATAAAATTTAATGCAATACTATTTTTTTAGGGTGAGTGTAAAAGAAAGAGATTATTATTGAGTTAAAGGTATTATTGGCATATTATCACAAATAAATGATATTAATAATCATTCAAATAAATAAAAGTAAAATTAATTAAAACGAACTGCCATAGTAGGAGAAGGAAAGTTTAACAAGATATTAATTTTATGACTAGATATAATAGAATAAAAAATTACTATAACAAAATTTAATGCATTATAAAGTGAATAGAGAAATTTTAGTTAATAGTTAACTTAAATTACGATTTGAGATAGAGTTCATGAACAGACCAGACGGTTCTGGTTTATAATATAAAAAGGCATACCAGTCCTTTCATGGCTCACTCATTGATTCATAATGACAGAGTCTGGTTGGGTTTAGGAGACAATGTAGTTGCACACTTGATTCACGTAAATTTCATTTATGGATTAGTTTCCTTCTGTATTTCGGCAGCTTATGATTGGTATTAAAAAGTCTTGTTTAGCAGCAACATTTTGAAGATTTGTGGAGAACTTCAGGGGCCAGTAATCAGATCCCTGAAGTTAGCCATGTACCATGCTGAAAATACTATTAAAAATCAAAATTAAAAAGGATGTAATTTCTGGTGGCAAATCTCTTTAATTTAATAGTAATGGCTTCCTTATTGAAATTTTTCTGGGATTTTTATCATCTTTCCTATGGTTTCCCACCCATTCTGATTTTGATACCTTAATGCTAAAGCTTTTACATTATTACAAACCAAAATTTTCTCTAATTGATTTCTGATCCATTCATCTGATAAGACTTTCAAATCCATTAACCTTGAATTCATTTTTTATTTAGAAAATGAATTTGTAAAATCTGAACAAACAATTTTAATTTAGCACCATCCTTAAAGTTTTAACTTATCATTTTAACTAATTAATAAAAGATTCTCTATTGTCTTTGGGAAAGGATGGTCTGAAAGCTTATCGAAAGAAAGTAACTTTTAATCATATAAATTTCAACAAAATGGTAAAATATGAAATAAAACATTCTGTTGTAATAAAACTTTATAACGAATATATATTTAAATATCTACAAATATATATGCACAATTCACATCACATAATTATATATATGATAAAATATCCATATATATATATATATATATATATATATATATATATATGGATATTTTATCATGAGATAATTAATAACATTCACAAATTTAAACATAAGGTAATTAGCTTCAATAAATACTTAACTACTAACCTTAGTTTTAATTGAACCTAACGTATATTGAAGATAGTATAAAATATCATTACATTTGGAAATATTCACTGTTAGTGACAGGGTTTGAAATAGGTTAAAGGTTGGACCTCATGAAGCTTTGATTGAACTTAGATTTGACCACTTCAATGTTTACAAAGCTTTTCATTCCTAAGCAAAAAAGATTTCAAAGCTGATAATTTATGTGATATTGGAACCTGTGAATTACATGGGATATATACTTTTTTTTCAATATCCTTAACAATAATACAATAATATAATTTACTATTATTTTTATCAATTTTTAAAACCAAATATTTAATTAATATATTCTCTTTCATTGATCTAGTCAACTTTAATCCTTCCAATTTATTTAACTTAAAATATAGCCAATCTATAATATTAGCTCTTCCACATATAAATACATCATCAACATATCTATAATAAACCTTAATATCCTGTTTAAAATTAACACTATTTAAAATCATATATTCATATTGTAATGGGATGAGATAGATAGAAAGAGGAAAGTTGTACCTGGAGTGATGGAATAATCATCATCCCTCCCAAGTAAATTAAATTTAAAATTTACAAAATATATATATATATATATATATATATATATATATATATATATATATATATATATATATATATATATATATATATATATATATAATATATATATATATATATATATAAGAATAAAATATTTTATAAGAGCATGAGATTAGAAAATCTCTGAGATCAGCCAGTAACTCCTTAGAGCTACTAAGATAACTATATATCAATCATATATCAACCAGCATTATAAAGTAAAAGTAATTATAAATAAGTATGAGTACTACTCAAACTACCATTCATTAACACAAATGATGAACAATGAAAAATCAATACAATAAATCAGAATAAAATCAATAGTCCATCTTGTGACTGGATTTGAACAATAAAAAATATAAATCAACAGTCAACCTTGTATCTGGATCAGAAATGGGTCTTCTGTAAACCAGGATAACTATTGAGCCTTTTCCAGTTTGGCAATTATTAAAACATAACTTGGATGCATCAACCTAGTGCCCAATCCATTAGAATATATAAGAATTAAGCAATAATGATGGGACATTAAAACATGATGATCATCATCAATGCTTAGACAACTTGTACTGGCCAACTATAAACTTAAATTTTTAAGACTAAATTAAAATAAAAGGTAGTGCATGGACTTTGAAGAGTATTATCTTTTGTGCTAACCAGGATGATGATTGATTATCTCTGGATGCCCAAAAGCACAAATACACATCACCATTTATATACTCATCCCATGCTTGAATCTAACTCAGAAAACATAAGCTCTATTACTATTTGTGAGCAATAAATGATGGAAACAATTTTTAACAATTAAATATGTTTATTAATAACAATAAAAATGGTATTTTGGCTCTTCACATATCAATTAAG
The DNA here is from genome assembly GCA_028023455.1 of Epiperipatus broadwayi. Classification (NCBI taxonomy): domain Eukaryota; kingdom Metazoa; phylum Onychophora; class Udeonychophora; order Euonychophora; family Peripatidae; genus Epiperipatus; species Epiperipatus broadwayi. The sequence continues at coordinate 435,473 of JAQFVV010012847.1, forward strand.
CCTTCTGATTTTGATTACTATACAATAAAAAAATTATCACATTTATAATTTACAAAATTACAATATATAATTCAAGTTATTACTATGGTTTACATATATATGCACACAGATATGTGATTTATAACATAAATTAATATTCAATAATAACAAAAAATGATTAAAATTTGCATATATATTCTATTTGACAAGCATTGACATATATGCACACACATAAATATGCAGTACAATTGACTTATATTACAATCATCATGTAAAATAATAAATACATGATTAATCTTTTACAGTTGTATATAATAAAAAATACTATAAATGTTTAAAAAAATACATATGTGTGGGGGCATGTATTCACACACTGACAAAAAGTTACATATTTTAATTTGTTACAATAATAAAGTTATATTTTCCTAATTGATTCAGTTTGGAAAACATACATAAATTTCACACATATACCTGTTTCTAAACAAAATATAGATATAATTTAAAATTATTTATCAGTTTATAAGTTTAAAAAAAGTAAAATCAATTTTTGACAGGTATTTGTTGATTAATTATCAATGTTTTTAAATTTAAATTATAGAATCATCGATTCTTTACTTTTCTTTTAATTTTTTTATAATATAGGCAGAATTATTTGCCTGTTTGCTTCACTTTAAAAATGCCCCTCTTCTTGATTAGATAATGCTGATGAAATAGGCAAGGTGAGATAGGAAAAGTGAATATGTGAACTATAGCTCCCCATCCCATGATAAGGACTATAAGTACACAATGCCCCATGATGTCACAAGAAAATACTTCATCTTTGAGTACTACCTCTCTTGTACCTAGAGAGATCATCCATGAGGATTAGCCAGAAAAAACATATCAGGCACTGAGCCATCCCTGCTCATATCCTGTGGGTCTTAGGGGCCTATACATGAGGTCTATTTATGAGTCCATGGCCTAGTCCTGAGGCCAATATACACTGCTGGACTATTCTAGGAGCTCAATCATCTAGGTCTGTATAGTGCTTAGCCTATACTTCAGAGCATCGTGAACCCACTGTATCCAGGCAGCCCTGATCAACTATACACCCACCACAAACATGAAAAGTACAAATGCATGCATCACTTCCAAAATGTCATTTTATTAAAAAAATATTTAAAATTTCATTGTCATATATAACTCTACTCACCAACAGATGTATATATGTTTATCTCTCTGCCTTTAGATACATCAGCATATATAGTATTTCTTCTTCAGCAAGCTGAGGTTCCCTGGGCAAGCTGGAAAATTTTTCTTGGTAAGTTTGATTTTAGTGATTGTCATCATCAAGGAAAAATATAATCCATGTAAAATGTTGCTGTGTAATTGGTCTCTTTCTATCTAAGACTATTCCAGGCAAGCAGCTGTTTTGGTTTGATAGATTTCAGGCAAGCAACTGTCCTCTCCACATTTAAAGCTATAAATTTCAGCACAAATAAGTGGGTCATTTTTCTGATTGTGAATTTAAACTCATGTGAAGGAAAATAGTAGCAGTTCCTGAATCTACTGTTTTGCCTTTACATCTTGCCAACTCTATGGTCAACTAAAAACAACTGCTGCAAACTTCAACAAGCTGAAACAAAATATTGTAACCAACTTTGCAGCTTACCCATTCTTACAAAAACTACTATCCAGACTGTAGCTGATAATTTTATCAATCCTTTTATTGAATCATCTGAGGTGATAACACTTTTATTGAAAACATACTTTTATTTTTACCTCTCTAATCCCTTGAAATCTATATGCATGTTTTTACTTAGATAATTATCAGAAAACATGCTTACTTTTAAATTTCAAAATCAGAATTACAAATAATATTTATCTGACCCTTTTTATTAATTTCATAATGAAATTTTCTTTTAAACCCAGAGTTATTTAGCTCTTTACTTATTATTATTTTATTTTAGGAAATATAGAAAAATATCTACAAAAATTTATGTCTGTGTTATCTCTACTTTTCCTTCACTATATATATATATATATATATATATATATATATATATAGTGAAGGAAAAGTAGAGATGTGTGCATATATATATATATATATATATATATATATATATATGCACACACTATATTATTGTGTGTTATGTAACCCAACTGGTTACAATATGATGAAACAACAAAATTACAAATTTGTGCAACTATTGGCAAACCTATTGGCCAAACTTTTTCCATTTTATAATAACAACCTTCAAATTCAGCATAAATATTTTTATCTACAAAATGTAAAGCATCTTTCAAAAATATAATCAATTTATAATCTACTTATTTTACAACTAATGCATTCAAAATAATTTCATTGGATCTTAACCTATCAATTGATCCATACATTTCACCAATACCAAAAGTACACATTATATCATTAACATTTACATTATATATATTTTTTACAAAGTCAAATGAAGAATCCACAGTCTATAGTTTAAATCCAAGCATATCCTGTAATATTTTTTTAATAAATTTCTATGTCTCATAATAAAGAGAACCACCAAAATTAATCATTAACCTTAAAGAAAATTTATCTTTATGCAATTTAATATTTGCAAAAATTCTAAGACAAATTGCTGCTGATGGTTAAATTTTATAATATGTCCAATCATCAATAACATTACTTTTCATTTTCTTTAACACATCATTAATAAATTTCAAATGTATTCTACCAATATTTACACACTATATTTTTTATAATTAAGTTTACTCATTTGTCATTCAATTTTATTCAAATATATTGATCTTGACAAAATACACATTTGTAAACCTTTATCTTCTTTTAAAAATATTAAATTATTCACTAATAAAAAACATTTAAATCTGCAAACTAACAAATTCCAGTTATACTTCGAGTTATTTTTAAACTTTCTATTTTTGACTTTTTTAATCAATTTGTTTGAAATTTCCAGATTACATTTAATTAAGTTTAATAAATGTTCCACCACAACCTTTAATTCTAAATTACTATCATACCAAGTCTCACTACAAATTTGATCTAAAATTTAAAATAAACTATTGCTCTATTCCTATATATATATGATATATATATACATATATCTAAAATTTAAAATAAACTATTGCTCTATTCCTATATATATATGATAAATTAACAAAGTTTTGCTTTTGAATTTAACATCCATTTTTATTAAAAATAAATTCTATTTTTTTATTAAACTTCTTATTCATTTTAACATAATAATTATCAAAAAAAATTGTGACATTCACTTTTATAATTAAACCATGCATCAATATTATGTATCCAAATAAAATGGTTTAAACACTTTAAATACTTCCTTTCATCCCGTATTTCAAATTTACATTGATGAATTATCTGACTTAATATAAACAATTTCATGCCACATATTTTCAAAATTGACAAATTACAACATTTATTAACTTTAATATATATATATATATTTCTACATGAATAAAGTGTGATAAACAGAGCACAAAAACATTAATTATAAACAACAATTAGCCAAGCACTTTCAATACTGTATACCAGAATCATGGCAACATACTGGAACTGAATGGTTAATATTCCAGTGCATGCTCAGTGGAACACTAGTGTTATGCTGATTAAGAATGTTTTTAGACTTCACAATAAACCAAGTCTCTTTCAACTTCCTTTTTCGATCATTTGACTCATTGCACACAGTAGTAATATTTTGAGGATAAAACTTGAACACAATTACTTTCATGATTTTGTGCTGATAAATATGCTGTGCAAATGCATTAAAACATTGGCTTTCATTTCCTCTTTTGGGATTTAAAATACCTTAAGTATACTAAATATTATATCAACTCTTGATCATTATATTCATGAGAATTGATCACATGGACTATCAAACATGCCATCACATTATATGAAAACTATTCCTCTCATGGAAAAATAAAGTATTTTGGGGAGATCATTTCACCTCACAAAATAAAATCCATTATAAGTACTAAAATATGCTGAGATTAAGCATATACCAATGCTACACTTAGGCAAGATAGTAAAACACACTAATAAAATAAACCTATCTTAAATGTATGCTTCAATCAATATCTAAAACCAATGGACATGACAGCAGAAGAGTATAATAATTTTAATTTTAGTGAAGGAATATTCAAAAGCACTTGGTAGCATACCAGCTTAAACTAAATAAAGTGGATATGTTATTAAAGAATAACTGTTACTACATTACTTAATTAATATAATATAAATTCTATTCAAACTTTAAATGAGAAATATCTTGTTATAGCTTTTTATTTTTCTTACAGTTACTTCTGATAAATTTAAATATTTATTTTACCTGTTAAATAAATATAAAACATTGTTCTTTTAAGTACCTAACATGCAAATTTATGTATTCAGTTGCATGTAATAAATCAGATATATTTTATAGATTTTACTTCATATTAAATACAAACTTAACCCAAAATAACTATAGTAAGACATACCTTTGTCATTACAAGATCTTTAAATGTTATGTGACAGATATTATAAAAAAAAAAATCAAATTTTACAATTAGTTTTTTTTTAAAAAAACATTACATAAGTAAATGCATATTATCTCATTAGCATAACTATTTTTCTGTTGAGATGTCTGTCCAGGTGAAGAATTTTTATCCGGTTACATTTTTACAAAGCACTGAAAGTAATAAACGCATTTTTTTTTCTTCCTTTAATGAAGTTTTTGTTTATTTAGCAATTATAATAATAATCATGTTAAGAAATTATAGTAGAACCGAAGATTAATTCTCAAATGAATTATAATAATAAAATTTGAATCCAAGAAAAAATAAATGAATATTATAACATAGATGATAAACACACATTATTTATTGACTACATGTATAATTATATAGCTTATGTATTGAGAAAAATGCGCACTTTTTCCTGTAGATTAGTATGATAAGAACTGCAGTTGACTTATAGAATATATGATGTTATAAGAATCCCACCTTGCATATAGTATAATATATAATTTTATTTTATTATTAAGTCACTAAAGATATTTAGTTTTTGTTCATAATCTTAGAATTTTATTTTCCAATAGTAATACTTCCCTTAACCCTTAAACCGCTAATTATATTATTGGTTGTATGAGGTAAAAATCAAATCTTTTAATTGGCCAACTCACAAACTGAAGACAAAGCCTATTGTTAAAACATATTCGCCTATAATATTAAATTCAACTCAGATACGTTTATAAAAAGTATATTACTAATTTTTCAGGTTATGAAAGAGAATGAAAGTTCTTTCAAAAATAAATTGCTATTTATTTATTATAAAATATATTCAATTTCGGCAAATATAAAGTGAATGTCTAAACAAAAAAGTGCTGTCGCAAAAGTTTTTTTTCAATTTTACGATATCAAAAAGTAAAGATTTCTTTTTGCTAAATCTTAAATATTTTTACTAAAATCTTCAATATTTTTCGAAAATAATTTTGTTTTTTTTGGTATATTTTTTAAAAAACTAGTTTAATTTCTCAAATTATATTTTTTTAATACTTAAATTGCATTCAAAATGAAAATCTCAGCGTTGTTCTTTATTTTCTTTGCTCAGGCGGTTTCTTTGTTTTTTCCAGCCAATCAGAATGTCTTTTTCAGCTGAGAGCTCGCTGACAACCAATCACTGACAATGTTATTTCTTTGTTTAGGTTTAAATGTGTTTTTTTTTTTGATTTTTTACTTGTAAAATAATTCGGAAGAGGGCACCATCTTACAGAACTTTTAAAAACCTAATCAATACCTGTCAAACGAATATTTTAGCATAAGAACTGGCAGAGTTAGAGTGACGTCAGATGTCGACGAGAGGCCTCGTAAGAGGTGGGAAAAGGGTTAAAGAATGCACATATTTAATTTCACGTTGACTTCAAGAAAGTTTTTATTTTTTCTTAAAAAAAACATGCAGGTACATAGCTTATTATTATTATGACTATCAATCTTTCTAGACAATTCTTATTGAACAAAATATATCCCCAGGTATAAGATGGCATTATTTACAAACGCAGCCGATATATACTTAAAAGAAGTGCTAAAATGTTTCTAGTTCTTTATTTTTCTTAATATTTTTTCTATTTATTTTTCTTTTGTGCCAGAAAAATACTACTAAAGAACAAGTTATTAGATAATTATTTCCAAATTGTAAAATATTTATTTTCCTTAATGTAAATAAAATAGGACTTTGCCTGATCCTTTTAGTTAATTCTTTCATTTTTTTAACTTTGTTGAAAAAACTTTAACTTTCACGAAGCATAAATTTTAAACGTAGAAAGTTTTTAAATAGTAAAGCAGGCATAGAAAGTCAAGATATCTTACCAAAGGATTTAGCAATGCATTGTCAATATAACTTTCCTTAGATTATACATTTATTTCTGCAAAATTTTTAAAAAATTGTGTTACCAAATTTCAGCACTCTTTTCTTTGAAATACAGCAGGCAGACTATTATACAAATGATTGGAGTATGAAATTGGTCATTTTTTAAACTCTAGCGACCTCTTTCAACAAAAAAAAATAATCATTTGGTTATGACATAAACAAAGGAAAAAAAATTATTACAATCATATAGTTTTCAGTATTATTTAAATGGATTACAAAGTAGTTTAATAATGAAAATAATAAGTACATTTAGACCAACAATAATTATCTGTGATTTTAATTATACATAAATTATTTTCTACAAATGAATTTACCAGAAGTTATTTTTCCTTAGAATAAGATGATCTTAAAGTTATTTAATTGACATTTATGTTTTTTTTCTACCCATCTAAAAACTAAATACAGTTTATTGTATTTGTTTTACATTATATTAATTTGCTCTAATAAACAATATCTTAATTAAATTATTCATGTTCTTTTAAAACATGATATTGCATTAGGGAATATATTATTTATTCACACAAACCATGTCTAGGTCAATGAATAGCACACTTTGCTAACCAATTATTACTATTTTATTTTATCTTTTTCTTTTTTTTTCTTTTAAAGAATAGAATTGATTTCATGCAGAAATAATGCTAAATAAATTCAAGTGCGAAAAGCACTGGGTTACAATATATATAAAAACATGTTTAATGTTTCATTCTATGTTCAAACAATGTTAAATTAGTGAATAATTCTAAGGATGTTTTACATGTCAAGCATAAAAGTAATATTGTATATTAAATTTTTTTGTGAGTGTATGTTATCATATATAGGTAAATTGATGTGCAGTATTGAAAAAAGATTAAGGAGCATGAATTGTTATATAAGTGTGTAAAAAGTAAGAATAATAGTGATTTAATGAATGTTTCAGTTTTCTTTGATCATGAAAAAACATGTAAATATAAATTTAAATTTGATATTGAAAGTGTAAAAATTCTTTATGAAGAGAGAAACCATAATAAAAGAAAAATTAAGGAAGCAATTTTTATAAATGGGATTTCAGACATGTAAATGTCTTCAAATCCTGCCTTACAAATCAGATTGTTATATGGGTCTGAATTCAGCTCAGGTTTACCATATAGTAATATCCTCTGCAATATAGCATCACAAAAACCTTCAAAGGTACATTTATAATAATTAATAAAATAAGTTATAAATGCAAGCTTAAAAGCAAGTTATGAAATTTATGACTTGTTATATTAATTATTATAAGTGTACCTTAAAAGGCTTTTGTGATGCTATATTGCAGAGGCTATTACTAAAGGCTTTTGAAAAATTATTATTATCATTAAGTTTGTGTTTCAAGATTTCTGTAATTAAATTTTAAAACTCTTGAAGTCTAGCCAAGTAAAATATTATATATAATATATGCAAGTACATGACAATGATGAATAAGTGTTAGACTTAGAAAGGTCACTGTGAGACATTTTACAAATTTTAAATTAATTTAGTAATTGCTAACAATTTTTATAGTATGTGATAAAAAGCAAACTTTGCAGTTGTCAAGACATTGATTTAAAGTACCAATACAATCTCTGAGTATGGGTTTAAACATAGTGAGTTTAATTTTTTTTATGCGTTTATTATAGTAGTACTTATAGATTTGTAAATTAAAAATTTCTGATCAAAGATAAACTTATAACTTTGGTGTCTTTCAAAACAATTAACCATTAAATACTGTTATATTTTAGTACTAAAATTTAATTATTTCTATTTCATGGTTTTATTATTTATTTATTTATAATTGAATATTGTCTGATGTCAAACAGATTTTCTGTTTCGGTGCTACAAAATCTTTTGTATTTATAAATGGCATGTATGTTTGTTATTTTTTAATATATATATATATATATGTGTGTGTGTGTGTGTGTGTGTGTGTTTGTATTTGAATGTCAGATTTAATGTGACACAAATGGCCAATATGTTTTTTTTATATAATATTTACTCTCACATCAAAAAAAAATAATCCAGGAATGTTGATTATTAAAAGAGAATATCTTTATGCTACAGATGTAATTTTAATAAAAAAAATTGGTATGTCAAGAATTACAATATATTATTAGCAACTGAGTAATACTTAATAGCTTCTTAATGAAACATTAGACAGTGTCTTTCTTTGATAAGTTTTATTAATAACTTTTTGATTTAGCAATCAAAGCCTTTTAAACCATATTTGCATTAATTTTATGTAAGAAACATTTTTTTTAATAAAACGGCAAAAATTAAAGAAATTATTATTTTGTCTTACATTAATAATTGACTAAAAATAATAAATTATTGACCATTTTCTTCTTTATAAACATAAAATCAAACTTTCAAACTAATCAATGAATAAGTGTTAATACTTTAATTAAGGAAGATTTTTAATATTGAAAAATTATTTCTTGCTATATATTAAAATAGAAAACATACATAAATAAAATGTAAAATCACGCACAATATATTTTATAATAAACAAAAAAAATGATAGGATTATCATAAAAATATACTATTTTTTCAAGAATCCTACTTTTAAAATTACTTTGTTAACAATCATTTCTCAGTAATACGTTGATGATTATTACTAATCATTTATTTAAATAAAAATATCTCTAGCATTGATATGAAGTTTTAATCCTAGTTAAAGTTTAATGTATTTGTTTTAATTAAACATAAAAACATGGAATGATTCAATTTCATGTTTTATTTTTCATATGCAATATCTTTTTAAAAAATTTTAAAACTTTCACTCTAAGACATATATTTGAAAAATATAAAAAATGTCAAAAGAAAAGACGTCACTCGGTCTTGATCACAACCTCTTGCACATATTTCATTATCTAATAAGAATTAATCAATACCAAATTAACATTTGATTTATATGACCAACTCTATGCACTCACAACAGTGACAACATCTTCAGATAAATACATTAATGATCATTACTAATCAGTTATTTAAGTAAAGATAATCCCTTGCTCAGATTTAAAATTTGGTCCTCAGTTAAAGATTAAATTTCAAGAATGTGTGATAAAATGTATGTTTTAAGTTTTTTTTTTTTTTTAAAAAAAATTATTCTTCAGAAAAGAGAAATAAAGTTGAGTTATTCCATGTACTCATGTTTAAATAAAATCAATTATATTACTTTTTTAACTGACTAGGGATAATCTCTAGTTTGAAAATCATTACTAATAATAATTAATGTATTTATTTGAAATGATTGATGGTAACGTTGTGAGTATAGAAAGTTTGATATTTGTAAATCTTAAAATGTAATAATTTGGTATCGATAAATAGTGAATAAATAATGAATTCATGATTAAGATTTTGTTAGTGATGATTCATCTTTATTCAAATGTTTTATGGAGTGGAAATTTTTAAATATATATATATAATGTAACCAGTTGGGTTACATCACACACACTAATATAGTATATATATATGTAAAATAAAGGAAAAGTAGAAATAAACATAGAATAAATTTTTGTAGATATTTTTCTATATTTTCTAATAGAGATGTCTGCCCATCCTTGCATATGTATTAAATGGATTATTTCCTGTACGTGTGGGGTTCAGATTGACCTTAGGTCAACATGGGTGTGACAAGAATCTCGGCCTCATGGTGGCCTTCGAGCATTCGATCATCAGATTTTCAATTGGTTGGATGGGTGAAGAGTTGGAGTGTGTAGTAGATTGGAGCCTGTCCATTAAAGTATGAAGATTGTCTATCTTAAATATATATCTGAGCACTTATAGTATATATGTGTGGGAGATGATAATCTGGACCAACTGATGATTGCTGGTTTAGCATGAAATACGTATATTGGTGATTATTTATCTTTTCAGCATATATGTGCTTAAGTGTATCGGTGTTATTAGATAGAGTGGAGAGTGATGAGTCATCTGAAAGTCTGTGCTCATATATCCTATATTAAAATAATACTAAGTAAAGGGTTAAATAATAACTCTGATTTAAAATAAAAATTGTATTATGAAATTAATATTTTAAAAAGGTCTGATAAATTTTATTTGTAATTCTGATTTTGAAATTTAAATATAAGCTTGTTTTTTTGATACTTTTGAAAACAATCTCTATTTTTAAAATCTTTTAATTAATACTTGTATAAAATATCCTTTTTAATTAATGATTGTTTTCATTTCTACTATGTAGTTAAAAATCTTTGTAGATTAAAAATTCTAAAGGATTATCACACCTTTGCTCATATTCCAAAGATTAATGTAAAAACATGTAAATCACACTTTGATAGAAATTTCCAGCTTGTTTTGAAATGGATTAAAGTTTATTGAAAACAGCCACTGTGTTTTTGTTACCTGACCTACCCAAGGTTATATAAGACTGATAAAAAAAAATAATATCAGTTAGTTTTTTCTTGTGGTTTGTAAAAGTTGACCAGAGGAGTCTGGTTGTAATATTTTAAGCAGTGGCCAACTGGGCCACTGCAAAGTCTGGATAATGATTTTGAAGAAAGCAGTCTGATTAATAGTTTTTTGTAAGAAGGGCCAGCTGAAAAGGGTGACAATATTTTGTTGCAACTTGATGAAGGGCAGCAGTTGTTTAACTGACCATATAGTTGGCAGAACATTAGATTAGGGAGCTGGCAATATTTCCTTCTCAGGAGTTTGAAATTCACATGGAGAAAATGACCCACTTCTTTGTGCTGAAATTCATAGCCTTAAACATGCAGAGGATGATTGATTGCCTGAAATCCATCAAACCAAGACAGCTGCTTGCCTGGAAAAATCCTAGACAGAAAGAGACCAACTACAGACCAAGATTTTACATGGATTATGTATCTTTACCTGATAGTGATAACAAGCCAGGAATTATATTTTTTCTGATCAGCTAGAAACCAAGCTTACCATGAGAAAGCTTGAAGAAATTGGTGTACTGATGCTACAGATAAATACATCGCATGTATATACATCGCATGTATATACAGTGAGTTGTATTTTTTAAAATTAACTTAAAGTAAAATTTGCTCCAGTCAAATGTTGAAAAGAGAGATGATTTGCTATATATATTTTGATAAGAAATAATTTTCATATTCATTAAAAAAAAGAATATATAATTTAAATGCAAGCATAATTTTGTTTGAATTAAAATCGAAAAAGCAAATCTTTCACATTGGTCCAAAAACGTTGATAATTAATCAACAAATACCTGTCAAAAAAAAATTGACTATACTTTTGAGAACTTATAAATTGAAACTAATTTTAAATTGTATCTATATTTTGTTTATACACACATATAGGTAGGAAATTTATGTATTAGAAAATTATAATATTATTGTAAAAGTTGAAATAGATAAAAGTAATCAGTGTACACACACACTCGTATATGTAAAAAATTTAATCATTTATTGTATAATCATTTAAATATGTCTATTTCTCAAATGTTCTGCACTCTGTGCGCATATTTGTATATATCAAAACCTACTTAGGTAAAAATTGATGTCACTTATTATTTTGAGAAAAATCATATGTTATAAAACACCCGTCTATGTACGGATATATATATGCATTTGTAGAAACTTATTAAGAAATATTGTAAACCATGTAATAACTTTAGTTGTGTATATAATTTTGTACACCATTCAAAATCAGAACCCTTATAAGACCTTAATCATTTATTTTTTTATTGTTATTAATAAACTTATTTAATTGTTAAAAATGTTTTCCATCATCACTTGTTCACATACAGTAATAGAGCCCATGTTTTCTGAGCTAGATTTCGGACACGGATAAATGGGGATGTTTTTAGTGCTTTGGGCATCCAGAGATGGTCATCATCATCCTGGTTGGTGCAAAAGAGGATACTCTTTAAAGCCCATGCACTATCTTTTATTTTACTTTAGTCTTATTAAAAGTTAAGTTTATAGTTGGCCAGTACATTAATGGTACTAAGTGGCCAGAGCATTGATGATGATCAGCATGTTTTAAATGTCCCAGCATTATTGTTCTGTTTCTGATTATTGTGTATTTTAATGGATGGGCACTACACTGGTGCATCCAAGTTATGTTTATATAATTGCCCAAGCTGGAAAAGGGCACAATAGTTAGCCTGGTCTACAGAAGACCCATTTTCAATCCAGTCACAGGGTTAACTGTTGATTTATAATTTTATTGTTCAAATCCAGCCACAAAATGGACTGTTGATTTTATTCTGATTTATTTTAATTATTACCATCAATGATGATGATGGATGGTTATTTTTCTCAAGTATTTACTTATACTGATACTTACTTGTTATAATGCTGGTTGATTTTGAATTTATAATTATGCTTTTAATTGCTCTTCTGAGTTAGCTGGCTGATCTCTCAATGTTCACAGAGATTTTGATCTCATGCTCCCTTATAGAATATCTTTACTTAAATATACTTGTATAAATTATTGACTTACCATCACTCCCTGGTTCATTCCGCATCTGATACCCTGATACTACCCCACCCCAGATTTATACCACCTTATCACCCCAGGTTCCTACCACTTCCTACCACCCCATCCCGTTACAATATATATAACATAATTAGAGAGATAAATCACCAATATCAATAGGCTTATTACATTATAATGCAACAGCCTTTGTTATCAAAACTATTAAATGCAATGAATGAGAATAAATCATTTATTAGTTTACAAAGCTATTTATATAGTCGTTCAAAGCAGACTATAATACAAGCAAATGCAAAATTTAAATCATCAAAAATGTCCCATGGCTTTATTTATCTTGAATTATTAAATTTACAAAACATAATTAATTGTAAATGATATTACATGCTGATTTAAGTAAATTAGTGCGGGTGTATTTGCTGATTGAAAATTTATACTTCTTCCTATTATAGTTTGGTATAAATGAACTTATAAGAATTTGATAAAGAAAAGAAAAGTGATTTATTTTTGATCATTGTGTTTGATAATTTCATCCATAAAAGCATTGTATTATAATGTGACAAGCACATTGATGTGAGAAATTTATATGCCGGATTACATATTTTTTTATTATTTAGTACTGTTTAATTTATTCTTTCTCACACATATAGATATATATTTATTTTATGGAACAAGAATGTCAGAATATGTTACTAAAACATTTTACAAACCAAACTCTTAAAAAGGCCATTATTAAAAAATGAACCTGTAAATACAGCAAACTTTTGTTATATCAATGTGATAAAATCATTTGCATTCTCAGATGTTAACTCTGTTACTGGATGTAAGTTACTAATCAACAACTCTTATACTTAAACAAATCAATAGAATACAAGCAATATGTTAATTAAGTATCAAAATAATTAGGAAATTTGGTGTTGACAACAGATTAGATTTATTTAAAAATAAAATTTTGTGGTTACGCAATATATAGATATATATATATATATGTTAAAAGCAAAACAAGTCATTACAATTAAATCAAATTATGGCATTCAAAAGATTAACAAACTATCCAAAAGTGAATCAAAATTTACTACCATGGTTTCACTATCTAGAATTACATAAGGCTGGAACTGTTAATTTGGAAGAGGTGTAATTTGGATTTATACATATATATTTTTTAGTGTGTTTATTATGACAAGCAGTAATGAATGCTTCAAAAATATTGGAAAATTATGCTGATAGAAAAATGAGAAGCCGGCATCAATAACATTTCAAATGAAAAATTGGATTAAGTATAGCCAATAATTAACCACATTCACTATAAATAAATAGTAATAATGAATAAAGATTAAATATGTTGCTTGAGAATGTAAAAACAAAAGTAAATTCATTTTTCTATGTTAGTTTAACAGAGAATGGTTGTCATATTTCAGCAGGAAAATTATTTTCTTATAGAAAAATAAAAAAAAATGGTATTTGTATCTTGGAAGAATAAACTTTATTAAAATGGCCAAACACTTTCACTAGACTATTTACAGAGAAAGTGAAAAATATAAACATGTAAAAAAATAGAGACAATTAATGAGAGAGGAAATAATTTTTATGATCTTTTTTTTCTCATATGTTAAAGTGTTGACTGGGAAGTGAACCAGGGCCAGCTGCTTGTAAGGCGGCTAAGCTAAACACCAGGCCACCAATGCTTGACAAATTTTATGATCTTGAAGGAGAAATTTATAAATAAATCAAAAATAGGGAAAAAAACAAAACAAAAATAAAACAAAACTGAAAGTTGAACAATGACAAGTAATAAAATAAAAATATAGCTCTCAGTCAATTAAATAAAGAAAAATCTTTAATATATAGAAAATATATTAAAGAATCTTGTAAATCACACTTACTCTAATATAAAATTTAAATAAATACATATATATGGATATTAAACTCAGAACAAAATTTTATTTTATTTTTAATCTTATAATACATATATATATATATATGGATATTAAACTCAGAACAAAATTTTATTTTATTTTTAATCTTATAATACATATATATATATATATCATAAATTTATGGAAAATTAGAATTAACTGCAGTATGTGATTAAAATTTAATGAACAAACCTTGTAATGTAAAAATATATGGTGAAGGGATAGAAAAATAATAATGATTATAATATTAATAAATAATGAAAAAAACAAACATTTAGAAGTGAATGGTATTTGAATCAATATAACAATATTAGAATTAACACTTTAATATAAATATCATTTTAAAACTATTATTAATTTAGGTACTTGTGTATAATTCAACCGATGATGTTTTTGACTTACCGATTTCCCTTCCGGTAGACATTGATGTTTTTTGCATGACAACATTGTCATGGTAACCAAGTGACTGGCGTGATTAATCCATCAGAGAGTCAATTTTTTTTTCACCCGTGAGATTTAAACTTCGTAGGGAGGTTTGGGACATTTTTTGATTTTTCTGTCTATTGTGATTTTGCTATCCATGGCATCACAGTTACTTTTTTGAGCTGTTAATTTGGGTAAAGTGTTTTATTTATCTGTTTATTTTGAATTTACAAATATTTTTTGTTAATATTTCTACAATTAAATTACGTTTTAATTTCATTTTTAATTTCTGAATTGTATCATACAGAAAATTATTTTTCGTAATTTATTCCAGTAAACTGTTTTTTATTTATCTGTTTATTTTAAATTTACAAAATCTTTTTGTTAATATTTCTACAATTCTCAAATTATTTTTCGTAAATTCATCATCAATTATAAAAACTTTTTGTTAATATTTCTACAATTCTCAAATTATTTTTCGTAAATTCATCGGCTATTATAAAAATTACAGGGTGCGATGCCATTAATACCAGATTTGCATTAAATGACGCCATTAATACCAGATTTGCATTAAATCGCGTCTTTTTAATTTAGCTGTTTATTTCAAATTTACAAAAATTTTTTGTTAATATTTCTACAATTGAATTACGTTTTAATTTAATTTTTAATTTCTGAATTGTATCATACAGAAAATTATTTTTCATAAATTCATCGGCAATTTTTAATTTCTGAATTATATCATACAGAAAATTATTTTTCGTAAATTCATGGGCAATTATAAAAATTACAGCTATGAGAGTAATACAAGGTATAGGTGTAAGCCAAGCCTACGGCTTGTCAAAAACACAAAGGGCCCCCCCCACCAACTCCAGCGCTACGCGCTGTTTTTTATAATTGACCATAATATAGGGTGGTTTTATAAATTATAATATAGTTTTTTCTAAATTATTTTGACACATGCATGTACATTTTTATTTTTATTTTTTTACTATTTGCCTGACCTGCGTCAGATTTTTGCCTTTTTTTTTTTGTTTTTTATCATGTAACCTGCGTCACATTTTTTTTCTTTTTTTTATGTTTAAATTTTTATATTTTTGCCATGTTTTTTTGTTTTTTACCATGTGATCCACCGATGACGTATTACCCTGAAGGCATATCGGTCTAATGTTGCGTATTTAACGTGCCGTGTTCACGTGATCTGCGGACACATTTTAGCGACTAAATGTGTCTGCAGATCACTTGGAGATGTTATCTTAAAAATCACAACTTTAGACCGATGTGCCTTCAGGGTAATACATCATCGGTTGAATTATACACTAGAACCTTAATTTATGTATCAATTTGTAATAATTCAAGTGAAAAAATAATCTGAAGAATATTTAACTGATTAATTAATTGATAAAAAATAAAATTATGAAAAAGTAGTTGGAGATGTATGAAAAAACTATTTAAAACATTTTATCTATCTATCTATCTATCTATCTATCTATCTATCTATCTACCTACCTACCTACCTATCTATCTATCTATCTATCTATCTATCTATCTATCTATCTATCTATCTATCTATCTATCTATCTATCTATCTATCTATCTATCTATCTATCTATTTATCTATCTATCTATATATCTATATATCTATCTATCTATGTCTCTCTCTCCATCTATCCATCTATTATTTTTCTACCAATTAATCTAGCTTTCTTTTTATATACTGAAACAGATACTTTGCTATGCTTCAAAAAATTTTTATTTTAAATTAATTTAGAAATATTGTAACTACATTTTATGATAATTGTGGGTTTTAAAAGTAGAATTGCATGTATGTATGCACATCACTTGAATTAGAAAAAAATAATTTTATTTTCAAAAATTAAAGTATTTTTTTCCAAAAAAGTAAATTTTACAAACAAATGTATCTTTTATATAAGATTATTTTTAAATATTATATAACAATGCTTAATCTCAAAATAAAATTTTAATCTGCTGTAAGGACAAAAATCTAAAAGTTAAGCATTGTTCAGATAAGACATGTAAAGGAATTAATTAGTATGGAATGTAAAATTATTTTATTTTAAGTGATTAAAAACCTGGCTATTTTAAGATGTTAATCTAAAAAAGTCTAGAAAAATTTGAGTGGGAGGACAATAGACTGAATGTGTTAAAAGCTCCCCAAAATCTATTGTTTGATTCATTATTCCTTGCTCACCTAGTCTAGATCAATTTCAGATGCTCAGTCTCTACATCTTCTGTAACAAGCCACACTGCTTGCCAATTTCTTCATCAATATTATTAATACTCAACAAAAGTTCATGACAAGCAGCCTGGAGTTAGAAAATAAACTGACTGATTGTTCCTACTGGTAATTTCCTGAATATATGCAACTAAGCACATACCAAATGTGAACACCATCCTCTAATTTTAACTTCAGCCTACAACATGACTTAAATTTTCCAATCCATAAAAAGCTGACATTCTGAAAGAACCATACTACATTGAAGTCTCTCAACTAATAGACAGCATAAAATACAATGACAAAATAAATAAAATGTGCTATTTCTTCAAATAATTTATGAAAACTAAAAGTATCACACTAAAGAATATTGTGGTAATATAAACTTTTATATACTTTAAAATAAGGCAGGTGTTGTTATAAGTGCTTTCCTTACATATATACACTATACTTTTTGTTACCAATAATATTATATTTAAATGTATGTTTATTTTATGCATCAATTAATTGATATCATATATATATATATATATATATATATATATCAATATAATTGATGCATAATTATATATATATATATATATATATATATATATATAATCCCAGTGCATAATGCTATACTGAAATAAATATACAAATATTAAGCAATATATATAACTTATGTATGAATGTTTTACTGTTTCTTTTAGAATATGCTTTAATTTAAAATATATTATGTTTAAAATAACTAGAAATAATTCTTTCTTTTTTACATTTGGGGTTTTGACAGTTTTAAGTAAACTCTTGACTGCAGAATAAATATTATTATTGTAAAATAATTTGATTCCTCTCCTATCTTTGACTATATAATCCTAAGTGTTTTTTTTTTATGAAAATAAATCTGAAGTTTAATTAGTCAGTAAAATCTTTTAAATATTAGTATAATGTTTAATATTAACTTTTTTTTTAAAGAGGGTTAATCCAATTTATTTTACATGTGCAATTTGATTTAGATTTGATAAAATATTTTAATAAGTGTGTCTAACATGCATTATATAAAAGTAGTATCTCTATTTGTGTGTGTGAACTTAAAATGAATCAATATAAAAACCACTGTTATAATATAGAACTTTTCTTTAATTCACTGATGTTAGATAAGTATCTACCTGGTCGATATTATTATTGTATATTCTCTGGTTGCCCAGATCTTTTATTGCTTTCAGCACAGTTTATTTACTCTGGTATGGACTATATAAGATATATCTATCATGCCCACTTTGTTTTATATTATCCCTATCCATTGGCAAATTCTTCAGAGCCTCTGACTGGGAAATTTTGGCCAAGCTCTTATTCTTTTAAACTGGTTCTACCAATCCTTGAATCATTGACTCACTTGATTTGCATGGTAAACTTAAAAAGAGATGCCATGTTTCTTATATTAAATAGTCCTTATTATTTTACCTGTAATTATTATGTGATTTAGATCTTTCCCCACAAACACATCTTTGTTATTGATGAATATATGCATAAGTGTCCAATGAGATAAATTGAATATTTTCTTTATTTCTTATTAAAAGTCATTGACACATACATTGCACATTTTATTTTATAAAACACTTTTACAAGATTATTTTAATCATATTGAAGTAATTGAATTAGGAGATTAATTTACTTGTCAATGGTGTCATTAATAAAGTACTCTCTTAAGACATCCATAGCTTCAATATTAATTAATTTTATAATTTTTTATGTTCCTATACTTGTAATAAACATTATCATTATTATTTTTAGTTTGGCTGATGTTTGTTTACTGAGTCTACTTTTTAATTTTATATTCTAAGGCATTTATTGATGTCAAAGGCAAGTAATGTAATTTATGTTAGGTCTACTCATTATTGTTAGTGAATATTCAGTCACTCCAAATAAAATTTTAGGCTCATTAAATAGTTTAGTGGTTCCTTCAAGTGACCAATGTTTTTAACTCTTGTAGGGTGTTCAGTACATAAGGTATTTTATTGAAGTAGTACAGTTAATGTGCGATCTTGTTTCAAACCTATTGGCAAATTTTGTTTAAACAATTGATAGAACATATGAAGAGTATGTTGGAAAAATTAGGAATTAAAAAATATAAGAGGTCAGTCAGTGTTAGTAATGATATGTTCAGAAATGGAAAATGGTTTAGAGTTGGGGTTTATCATTAATGAATTGTTATTTATAAACTAATTACCTATAAAAGAAATTAGCATATAAAACATAATAGTAAGTTATTTGAAAAATACAAAAAAATACTTTATGAATAGTTTATCAGTTCTAAATATGGAATATAAGAAACAAAGTGATGGTTTGATAACCAAGGTATAACATATGGGGGAAAACACATTACGTTGATCAAAAATTCCCAAATGGTCAAAAATGTAAATAAACCTACAGAGATGAAGTGCTAACAAGTGTGATATTGGAAATGAGACAAAAGTCTACAGACAATAATGTTAGAAATAAAAGAAATGATAAAAGAAAATAAACCAAAAATGGTTGAAAAGATAAAAGAAGTGTTCAAGAGGGTCTAAAGAAAGAAATGAAAGATATGAAGAAGTAAATCATGGATAGGATAGACTGAAATCAGAAGGCAATAAAATAGTAGAGAAAATTTTAAGTAAAGAGATAAAGGAAGGAGAACAGGAAGTAAAGGTATTGAAGGAAGATATGAGTTAGAGAAGAGGTAATATTAGAAAGTATAAGAGAAGAACTGATAAAAAAATGTTAGTATTGAAATAATGTAAAAAGTAGAGGTAGTAACAAAATTGTAAGTAAATTTAAAGATGATTATGAGATTTATAGAGTAAAAAGGCATGAAAGGTGCTCTGATTATAAATTATATGAGAGAAGTGATAAAAGCAGAAGGTATAATTATAAATAATCAGAAAGGGGGTGTTGAAGCAGACACAGTGCAAAAAGAAATAATACAGATAGAAGATGTAGTGCAGAATCAATTAAAATTGTTAAACGCAGCTGTATGAACTGGGGATGAAGATTTTATGATAAAATAAAATGCAGAATAGCAAATATAGAAATGTCATTATATATCACATAGAAGGAAGAGATAGAAAGAAATAGCAATAAGGTAAGATGAGAGAGAGAGAGCAAGAATATAAAGAGATAAAAATAGGCCTGAAGCAGAGATTTGTGAAAATTATGAAAAGACTCATAAAAAGACTTTGCATTGTCAAAGTAGATAAAGGTAGGAACATATTAATAAACATATTAATAAAATACCACCAGGTTAGATAGGGAAAATGAGGAAAAGCACCAACAGATAAATTTAAAAGGACAGTTATGCCTTGGACTCATACAAGCGGTGGTACAATATTGGGAATATAATGATCAAACTTATATAAAGGAAAAATAACCTTTAGAAAGAGGACAACAGGCAATAAGTCCAGATCTATTGTAAAAATACAATAGAAATAAAAAAGTTAGCTGAGAGTGACAAAATCCAATAGACAGACTACATGCAAATAGTAAATTTTAATTATGCTGTATCCAAATTTTTAAATATTTAAAATGAAATAAATAAAATAAAAAAATTATTTTTTTTCCATGGCATAAGATGCAGTTGAAACAGATGCTTTACTATGTTTCAAATATGTATTCGACCAAAAGAGAGTTTCAGTTGAAATATTTTACTTCAGATTTAATTTAGAATTTTTTAATTTAATTTTATGTCAAACATGTGTTTTAAAAGAAAAATCGCATGTATATACATGCATACGTATGAATTGGTAAAATAATTTTCTTTTTTCAAAGTAACATAATTTTTTCACAAAAAAGTAAACCTTGTAACTACATTTTTTAACTTTTATATAAGATTATTTTAAAAATTGTATAGCCATGTTTAATCTTAAAATAAAATTTTAATCTGCTATAACAACCAAAATCTAAAAGTTAAGTATTGTTCAAATCATACTTGTAAATGAATTAATTAGTATGGATTATAAAAATGTTCTATTTTAAGTGATTAAATACTTGAATTATTAATTAATTAAAAATATGTCTAAAAATAAAAAATTCTAGAATTTGTGTGGTAGAACAATAAACCAAATATGTATAAAAGTTCCACAAAATGTATTGTTTGATACATTCATTGATTCATTCAGTAGATTCTATTAGATGTATCCAGTAGGTCCATTTATTGATTCATTTATTTCGCACAACTAGTCAAGATTAATTCTAGATGCCTGGATTCTTCATCCTGTGTGACATTTTTCACCAGTTTTTTTTATGAAAATCATTGATACTCTGACAACTGTTTATGACAAGTGATCCGCAGTTAGAAAATAAAATCATCAATTATTATTATTGGTGTCTTCCTGAATATATGCAGCTAGACACCAAATTTGAACTACATGCTTTAATCCTATCTCCAGCCTCCAACATGTCTTAAATTTACAAATCTATAAAAAACTGTCCTCCTGAAAAATCCATTCTACATAGACATCTTTTAACTAACAGGCAACATGGATAAGATCCAGTGACAACATGGATAAAATCAGCTACTTCTTCAAAGAATTCATGGAAAGTGAGAATGACACATTTTTCTAGTAATATAAACTTTCTTATACCTTAAAATAACCCAGGTTTTTTTATAAATGTTTTCCTTACATATATGTCCATTACTTCTTACTAACTGTAATATTAGATTTGAATGTATTTTTTATTTTATATATCTATTAATTGATATCATATACATATATATATATATATATATATATATATATATATATATATATATATATATATATATATATATATAACATTCATGCTTGACTTATATATATATATATATATATATATAAGTCAAGCATGAATGTTTTACTATTTCTTTTAGAGTATGCTTTAAATTAGAATTTATTATGTTAAAAAAATATAGAAAAAATTCTTTATCTGTTTTCATAGGGAGTTTTGAGAGTTTTAAATGAAGTCTTGATTGCAGAATAAGTATTATTATTGTAAAAAAAATGATTCTGCTCCTTTTCCCTCTTTGAATATTTAAACCTAAATGTTTTTAAGAAAACACGTCTGAAAATTAGTCAGTTAGTAAAATATTTTAACTCACACATTTTTTCACTAGCATTCAGACAGATTTCTTTGTTCTCATTAGATTTAAGCTTTCAACATTCATTGTAATATTAAACTATTATTATTTATCAGAATATAATAAATTTGACCTTATTCAATAGATATACTTGTTTAGAAATTAAAATAAAAATTTAAAAATCACATTCAGAAATTATTTTAAAAATTATATTTTAGCCAAAGCAAAATGCTGTCTTGTCTTCAAATTTTAGGTGGAACTGATTCAATTTGCAAAATGATTGAAATCTTCTTTGCTTCATGTGTGGTTTAAAAATCTGAATGAATTCTTTTAATAACTACTAAATCTATCAATTTATGCTTTAAAAGTTTAGAATTTTTCATAATTTTTATATCACTGAATATTATAACAATATGGTGAGTGACCTCATTTCTAGAAATCTGTGTTTTCCTGTGACCATAATCCCTACGGTCACAATATTCAGAAAAAAATATTCTTTTATATTTAAAAAAAAAACATTTCTGTAAAAAACAAATATATAATAGTTAATTTTGATTTTTAATAATTACTACACAATTATAATACAAATATAATCATAAACTTTCCAAAAAATCAAGTTTTTAGACCATTGTAATATTTTCTCAAAAATTGTAATATTTTCACAAAATACACTCAGCAAAACTTTGTGATCGAAGACGAATAAACAATGTCCACTCATCATTGCATGGTTTCAGTTCTGTTATAGTATTGATTATTGAATTTTTCCCACCATTTTTTGATTTTTTTGTAATTAAAATATTATGAATTTTAAGACTGTAAAAAAATATAGTTTTGCAAAATTTTCACCTGGGAAAAAAGATACAAATTTAATTGCTAGAAATCTCAAATGAAGCTTGAATGTAGATAAAATATAAGGTTAAAAAAGATTTTTAATAACATTTATATCATACTTAATATAAAAATATTCCTCTGTGTGTGTGGATTTAAGACCACTGTTATTTTATAGGGCTTTTCTTTTTACTTCACTGGTGTTAGATAAGTATCTACCCAGTTGATATTACTAATGTATTTTTTATAATTGCCTGGATTGTTTACCATCTTCATCACAGTCTATTTATTGTACCTTGGCCTAGTTTGGATTGGCTAACTTCCCTGCTTTGTTTGTTATTATTATTATATATTGGAAAATTCTTCAGAGCTTCTGACTGTGATGTTTTCATCAAAAATAAATTCTTTTAAACTCACTGACTGTCTTTGTTTTTGCATGGTAAACTTAAAAAGAGTTTAGCATGCCTCTTTTATATTAAATATCTTTTTTTATTTTATCTATAATTATTATGTGGTTTAGGTATTGATGCACACATATATCTTTATTGTCAGTTATATATATATATATATATATATATATATATATATATATATATATATATATATATATATATATATATATATATATATATATATATAAGCATTCAATTATATAAATTAAATATTTCCTTTTTTTCTTATTAAGTCATTCACACATAGATTATATATCCTATTTTTACTGAGGGTGTAACCTCAAGAATATGCATGTAAAATGCGATATTAGAGACCTCTACAGGTCTTAATGACAAGCTTATGCTTTAAAAAAAATAAGGGAACCCTTCTTTACTTCAACCTACTTTCTATTAATATAGGTGAAGCTGAAGTGGTTAGATCTGCGAGTGTGAAGCTATTCAATGCTTCACTGATTAAGTCCACATTTCTTATTACGTATTTTATAAATGTTAAAAGATTGTTTTAATCATATTGATGTAAGTGAATTGGGGGATGAATTTAACTGTCAAAGCTATCAATAGTAGGGTACTCTCTTAAGACTTCCATAGATACAATAGTAATTACTTTTATGATTTCTTTATGTTATTTTACTTATAATAAAGATTATCACTATTATTATTTTTAATTTAGCAGATGATGCTTTACTGAATCTGTTCATGAATTGTTTAATAATTATTCATCTCATATTCTAAGCAGATCTAGTGATGGGCAAGTAATTTATTTTATGTTAGGTCTTTTCATCAATGTTAATGAATATTCAGTCACCCCAAATAAATTTTCTGGGCTCATTAATTAGCCTAGTGGTACCTCAAGTGATTGACGCTCATAAATTAAGTAGAGTGTCCAATACAATATTGATTACTTACTTATATATATATATAATACCTGTATCTGTCTTTTAAGTAAGTGTCCAATACAATATTGATTACTTACTTATATATATATATAATACCTGTATCTGTCTTTTTTTTATATCTTTTCATCACATTTGTCTATCTGTTTGTCTATCTATCTATATAAGGATAATAGCTGTGTCCATCTATGCATCTATCAGATCAGCCCATCTATCAAACTATTTATCTATCCATTTATCTATCTTATCTGTCAGATTATTCCATTTAATTATTTTTCTATTAGTGTATTTTTTTATTAATAATTTTTCTCTCTGTATACATGTCTTTATATATCTATCTCTATACATCCGTCCAGCCATCCATTCATCTATATATCTGTTTATGTTTACCTCAATTTCTGAATCCATTGATACATTTATTCACCTATCTTGTTTTGCATTTATTCATCCATCTTTGTAACTATATAATTATCTATGTGGCTATTTATGTATCCATCAATTTTTTGGGTGTCATATATTATTCCATTTATCACTGTATCCATGTTTGTTTGATTGATCATCTATTTACCTATCCACCATAACGTCTGTTTATCTGGATGTCTATCTATCTATCTATCTACTATCTATTTTTTAACTGTCTTTATATATATATATATATATATATATATATATATATATATATATATACTTATCAATCTACACCATTTATATATTTATCTATCTATTGTTCACCTGTCTTAATATCTGTCTGCACACTTGCTTTTCTACTTGGAATCTTTCCAGGCATCTGTTTTATTATCATTGCATTTATCATCATGTTAACTCTTTTTTACATCATATCCCTGCTATAAACGAAAGATTTAACTGAATTCAAAGAAACATTATTTGGCTATTAATAGGCATATTAGCATTATTTAAATTACGTTTTAATATCATTCAGTCATTATACATCAATATCAGTAATTCAATTGGAATACAGCAAGATTTGCAATACTTCGAAATATAAATCCTTAAATTTAAATAATTTGAATAGTTAACATCATTAGTAATATATTTTTAAAAAAATTGAAAAAAAATGTTTCGTAAATTAGATATTAAAACTGAAAAAATAAATCTAAAATTAATATTAAATGTAGATTTCCTAATATTCAAACAAAAGTATTTCTAAATTTAGAAAAGTATTATGAATATTGACAATTGTTTTATTAAATTATAGAAAAATAATTATTTCGGAAAGATTGTTAGTTATATGAGAGTGTGTGAGATTTAAATTTTTAAAATTAAACAGGTATATTTATTCACTTCAAGATAAGGATTAAAGGTTTCGCTGATAAAATTATTATAACTTGTCTCTATATATTGTTCATTAAGCATTTGTTATAAAAAAAAAGTCTATGCTTAAATTGCTAATCACAAACCGCAGAGTAGGTAAAAAATATTCACTTGAATATTTAGCAAAAAATAATAGTAAAATATTTAGCCATACAAATATTTCATGATTCAGAAAAACTACTAGGGATAATATAAAGAAACAATTATATGAAGAACAGATAAAAATTAAAGTTAACTCTGAAATTTCATCCATTACACATTAAATTCATTAAAGAATTGTAAATAGTTTTAGCATCCCTCAATAATAACTCATTTTTAAAAAAGTTTTTTTTCATTTAAAAATTTAGTTCTTGTCGCTATAGATCAACTTTATCATTGTATAAATTTACAATATAGAATTTAAATAAAATATTCATTTACTCTAAATTTTAGATCAAATATATAAACTAAGCATACATCCCAATCTAAAATATGATAATTTATGTTAACATCAAGGACAGAGAGAAGACTACATTAATAACATCTGCACGTAGTTAATATTTTTCTCTATATGAAAGAAGAAAAACAATTTTTCTGGAAGCCTAAATTATATCTGCATTAGATATGGAATGGGTTATTTAAAATATTTTTATAGCTTTAATGAAAATTTAAAGAAATTATATTATAATGTGATTAAAAAAAGCCCCTACATTAGTTTCATCTAATATTATTTTTCTTAAATACTACTAATCAAAAAAATCACAGAGCATAATATTTCAAAAGTAGCTATTTCTCTAAACCATACCATGCATATAAACATAAAATAGGCTAGTCTGTTATGTTTTTATTGCAGAATTAGAGATTATTTAAACAAAAAAACTATATAACCCAATGTAAATATTATAACTTCATGAACACACCTAATCATGTTTGCTTAGATAATAAAAGCATCAAAGTATAAAATTTACTAATGACATATATCCCATTCTTCAGATCAGTAGGATATATTAAATCATGATATGTGACCAAATGACATTGCAACATCTGTACCTGTTTTGAATGGAAGGATCATAAAAAATATTCAAATAAATTTCTCCAAGTAAATCTTGCATTATCTAAGGATATTAAAGCTTAATCAGAATTACCTATAAATAAACTAGAGCATAGAAATGTCATTTTTGAACATAAAATTTTATCTAACTTTAATAAAGAAATAATGTCGAGAAATATTACAAACTCTGATGTAACAGACTATCTGGACTAAATTACTCAGGACATAATTAAAATAGAAATACCATAAGCACATGAGAGAACATTCTCAAAACAATTGTAATGATGATTCCTGGATATCTTTTGAAAAAATCTTAATAGGCATAAAGAAAAATATATCTTCTGGTATGACATTCATGAGACTTATAAATTATTTTTCTACTAACTAATACTAATATCCTCATAAAAACAAATGACATTGATAGGTCTTCTAGGCCTTTGGTAATTCTTCCCCTCTTATAATATCATCATCTTTTGTACTGAGGGAAAAATCCCAGCTGGACAAAGCAGATGTATTTCTCTTTGGATAAATTTTAGACTGACATTTTTGTTTCAGACAGCTCTGAATAAAATACATCATACAGTTATCTGATATAACAAGGAACCTTACCAAAATAAGGACTGTATTCATCATTAGATACATAATGTTTCTCATTGTATAGAAACATTCAAGATTTTTATAATGAGATTGTTCAAAGAACTTACAACTTTCTTATCAACCAGAATATGGGTAATTTAAAGTTTAAATTCAATGTGATTGGTTCAGTTTTTTAATGTGTCTAATTTTTAACATTAGATGAAATTTCATAGAACCATTATAAGTAAAAATTCTGGAGTCTATCCTAAAGGTCATACTTGAAATCTTCATTCCCCTTTATTATTTTAATACCATTTTTTTAAGAAGTGTGTTTTTCTAACTACATTGGCAGTGAACATAAATATGCACAAGTAGTTGGCACAATTAATATTAAAATTATCTTTGACTTGGTATCCAGTATGAAACTTTGACTTTCTTTAAATATATTTATTAATAAATTTACTACTAAACAGTGAAACAAATATTTTGATCAAATAAATAATATTTTCCAAGTTATTTCTAAATGCATAATGTTTTACACAAATTATGTACTGCTATTGATTACATAAAAGCTTTATGGCATATTTGTATAAAGATTAAGAAAAAAAATTATGGCTATCATATGTGGATAGTATTGTTACTTACTATTCTTGTTTGTATATTCTAGTTTGAAATGGTTTGACTAGGGTTTTTATAAAAACTTATTGTATTAAAATCAGTGGTTTGTTCCATTGGAAAAAATGGTTACTTCTAACTTTCTGGTACTTTTTACCATTTTGTAGACTTTCTATTCTAACTTTCCCACAGATATATGTATCCAGCATTTTATAAAATCTTTTTCATAAAAACAAATCTCTTTCATGTTACATACTACTGGCTTGTTATTCATTTCTCTTTAAAATTTGCTAAGAGTTTGTAATTTATCTGACAAAAATTTTATGTGGTTAAATATTATGGCAATTTCAGTTTATTCCTTATAAAAATATATAGTATCCAGTAGTGTATGATTGTTTATAGTTTTCCATTTATTGCTCATTTAATTTCTTCAATTAGTTGAATTTAATCCAGTATTGAATTATGCTTTTTAGTAACACCAACTAAAATCCATATATTTCCTTCTTTTCCTAATTACACTTATCATTAAAAATAAAAGAAATATCAAAAATGTTTCTTCTATGGAAAATATCAAAATTGAAAGATGTTTAAACTTATATATTGTAACAGGAGAAAGATCTTTGAGATTCGCATATAGTGGCCCCGGGGCGCCACTAGTGTGAAAATAGAAACTATACATTTATTTTAAGGTGGACAGGATATGCGAATCAAAAGGCACCGAACTACACTCAGGGAGGAACAAGATATCTTAAATATTATTTAGACAATTGAGAAATCAAAGCACAAAGACAAACATCAGCCGAAGCAAGTTTAAACAATTTATTAATTTTATTAAAAGTTGTGCAATAGAGTGAAGACATCTAGCCACAAATATAAAAGTGACTTATGTTAACATACGCATATTTACCAGAGAGTGCACAAGAGTACGACAAACATGAAGGCATAAAACATTTTGGCAGCAAAATTATCTCACTTAAAATAGAAGAAATGGTTAGGAAAATGTCTTCTTGCTGGCTAGTTGTAAAATTACAAAACAAACAACAACTTTAGATTCCTGAATCAGGGATAATAAAACAGTTACTGTCCTGCCGGAAATCAACATACCCAGCACGAATGTCTGCGCAGTAATATTCTAATTACTGTTGTTAAAACACCGCAGGACTGCTGCGCGTAATACTACATTCAAAGTAAACGTGGTTGATCTCACTTACAAAACAGGAAAAGATATTTGATTACGATCTTCCATAATCCAAAAAGAAATGACTACTTTCAGACAACCCGAAGAAATAACTTAACAAATAGCCAGCAAAAAGATTTTGTTGTTTGCACAAAAAGCGCAAACGAAACATGCTTAAAGATTCCTTATTTTACAACTAAGGGCAGGTGAATAAATAAAGACTACGAAAACTGCCAATGCATTTTGTAATAGTTAACAAAATAATCAGATATATATTACACATAAAATACAATCTCCTAATGCACCCTCTGATAAACAAAAATTGTAAACAAACTTGGAATCTTAAAACTAAGATTCCAAGACACACTTTAAATAATAGAAAAGAGTACATACAGATAATAAATAATTAAAAAAACAATTAATACCATTTTAAAACATATTTATCATTAGATTGAGCAGAGATTTAATTAAATGCAATTTATTTACCCTGGCTAGAATAGGAAAAAGTTTAGCTTATGGTAAGGCAGAGTCCTAGTGATTTGGTGACGAGCGCGCACTTTTGATAATAGTTCATCTTTCAGGTCCTTTGACAGTGGCAAGGTAGAGGCAGTACTTATTTTAGAGGCTCATGGCATGACTGAAGAAGAGCTGGTAGGCATGGGTCCATCCTTTGTTTAAATTAGCAAGACATTCTAATGATGGCAAAACTCACAGCGGTGGATTTTGACATCTTGCACACCAACGAAGTTTGTCAATAATTATTTAAGTTTTTAGAAGGAATTAAACGTCCAAACAGCTACTCACAATTGTATCTCTTTGCAGGCCATAATCCAAGTGTGTATCTAATAATGAATCTCTTCTCTCTCCAAAAACTGGCAGGCTATCCTTGCCTTGCTACATTTCCTGTGCAAAACTTTCATTAGTGTCCATTCTATATTCCAGGCAGGGCAAATATTAATTTCCCACTCAATCTAATTTAAGACTTCCAACCAGGGATAATTGAAACAAAAACGACAAATACAAAACTAAATCTCTGCTTTTTTTTTTAGAATTAACTTTAAAAATAATTACAATAAAAGCAACAGGAATATATAATTAGCAAACTTGCCTGTTATTAATCAAATTGATTAAAACAGATGGTGAAAGTAAACTATTTTTCAATCAATTTTATAAACATTAAATAATCTATTTTAAAATATAAATGCATATGTGTTTTAAATAATAATAAAAAAATTGAGCATTAGACATTTAATGAAAATGTAGTTGTTTTCCTTTTTAATTTTAGTAATAAAACAATTGAATCGGAAATCAATCCAGCTCAACTGCGCAACACGTGATCAAAAAAAAAACATTCCTGCAACTTTTTTCCTTTTTTTTTTTTAAACTAAAAACATTTCAAAAACTACCCCTAGGTATTTTGCTGAACACACTCATCAAAAACCAAAACAATATTTCATTTCTTACATTTATCCCTTCTCATAAATCATTAATAAATTTTTTTTTGTCTGTTTTAAAACAATCCGTCCAATTGCTGAAAGCCGAACCTTTAACTTTTGTCTGGCGGTTCTTTTACTCTCTTTATTAATTTTCTGAAATAAGTTCCTTTCCCTCTCTTATATTTTACCTACCTAGAATTTATGATTTTGTCTCTTTCCCATTCTGTTTTGCTTTCTAGCGTATATACCTGAATCTTTTTCTTAATGAAACTTCCCAATTCTTTGTCTTTTCCTACTTTATTTTTAGTCATATCAACACTAGTAAATGGCAACACTTCATTTCCCACAGACTTTTTATGTGCCTTGAATAAGATTGCTTTATAAATGGCTTTTTTTTTCTGTTTTAAAATCATATTCCGAAAACTTTTCCTTAGTTTTAAACCTCTGTTCATAACTAACTTTTGTCTGGCGGTTCTTTTACTCTTTTAATTAATTTTTTGAAATAAGTTTCTTTCCCTCTCTTATATTTTACCTGCCTAGAATTTATGATTTTGTCTCTTTCCCATTCTGTTTTGCTTTCTAGCGTATATACCTGAATCTTTTTCTTAATGAAACTTCCCAATTCTTCGTCTTTTCCTACTTTATTTTTAGTCATATCAACACTAGTAAATGGCAACACTTCATTTCCCACAGACTTTTTATGTGCCTTGAATAAGATTGCTTTATAAATGACTTTTTTTTTCTGTTTTAAAATCATATTCCGAAAACTTTTCTTTAGTTTTAAACCTCTGTTCATAACTAACAGTTATTTTACTCAACTCATTTTTAACCTCTTGAGGTAACTTATAAATGTCTCCAAGATTTTCTTTCTCCACCATGCTATCTATCTCTCTAAACTCTCTACTTATTTTAAAATTTATTTTCACCCTCTCTGTCCTAGTACTCTCCTGTGCCACTTCAATTTCTATATCTTTTATACTTACTTTTTCTACTTCCTGACTCTCTTTACTCATCTCATTTTTCAAATCCTTTTTCATCTCCACTTCCTTTTGTTGAGTTTCTTCTACTCTTCCTGTCATTTCTCTTCTCATTTCATTCATTTCTGTTCTCAGCTCCTGCATTATTGTTTATTGACTCTGTTTTATTTCTAGCAACTCTTATCATATTTCTTTCATCACGGCTTGCCAACTTTGTTTCATTTCTATTAACAACCTCATCATCATCTGTGTCTCGCTGTTTTCTTTTTCTACTATCTGGGGGTATTTAAACGAAACAGGGCTCTCTTCCAAACCTGCCGCCCTGTCACCTTCTCCTTTAACTTCCATTTTTATACAATGCTAACTCGCTATACTAACTTTTTTTTTAAAACAAAAATCTCAAAGCAAATAAAATGCTATTTATTTATATGCAAGAAGACAACGAACTATTTTTTACTACTTTTAAATTCGAAAATTTACTCCGAATGATTTTTTTTTTAAACAACAACAAAAAAAAAACTATTTATTATTTATGTCATATGAAAAAGATGAACTATATATATTTTAACTCTTCAAAAAAAATTAAGTCCGACAGACTTTGTTAGAAAATACGCTATTTATTGTTTATGTCATATGAAAAAGACAAAACCCTGTTCTACCAAACTGCTCCAACAATACATGCAATAATTAACAAAAATCGAACCTCTACTGACTAGATCTTGCCACTTACACCTGAATTCTTTCTCAACCATCTAAACAAAATCTCACATATGTTTGAAAACTCGGAAGCCCCACATTGGGTGCCAAAATTACTATATATGTAATGGGAGAAAGATCTTTGAGATTCGCATATACTGACCCTGGGGGCACCACTAATATGAAAATAGGAACTAGACATTTATTTTAGGGTGGACAGGATTTGCGAATCAAAAGTCACCGAACTACACTCAGGGAGGAACAAGATATCTTAAATATTAATTAGACAGTTGAGAAATCAAAGCACAAGGACAAATGTCAGCCAAAGCAAGTTTAAACAATTTATTAATTTTATTAAAAGTTGTGCAATAGAGTGAAGACATCTAGCCATGAATATAAAAGTGACTTATGTTAACATACGCATATGTACCAGAGAGTGCACAAGAGTACGACAAACATGAAGGCATAAAACATTTTGGCAGCAAAATTATCTCACTTAAAATAGAAGAAATGGTTAGGAAAATATCTTCTTGCTGGCCAGTTGTAAAATTACAAAACAAACAACAACTTTAGCTTCCTGAATCAGGGATAATAAAACAATTACTGTCCTGCCGGAAATCAACGTACCCAGAATGAATGTCTGAGCAGTAATATTCTAATTACTGTTGTTAAAACTCCGCAGGACTGCTGTGCGTAATACTACATTCAAAGTAAATGTGGTTGATCTCACTTACAAGATAGCAAAAGATATTTGATTATGATCTTACATAATCCAGAAAGAAATGACTACTTTCAGACAACCCGAGAAAAAAACTTAACAAATAGCCAGCAAAAAGATTTTGTTGTTTGCACAAAAAGTGCAAATCAAACATGCTTAAAGATTCCTTATTTTACAACTAAGGGCAGGTGAATAAATAAAGACTACAAAAACTGCCAATGCGTTTTGTAATAGTTAATGAAATAATCAGGTATATATTAAACATATAAAATACAATTTCCTAATGCACCCTCTGATAAATGAAAATTGCAAACAAACTTGGAATCTTAAAACTAAGATTCCAAGACACACTTTAAATACTAGAAAAGTGTACATGCAGATAATAAATAACTTAAAAAAACAATTAATACCATTTTAAAACATATTTATCATTAGATTGAGCAGAGATTTAATTAAATGCAATTTATTTACTCTTGCTAGAATAGGAAAAAGTTTATCTTACGGTAAGGCAGAGTCCTAGTGATTTGATGACGAGTGCGCGCACTTTTGATAATAGTTCATCTTTCAGGTCCTTTAACAGTGGCAAGGTAGAGGCAGTGTTTATTTTAGAGGCTCACGGCATGCTGAAGGAGAGCTGGTAGGCATGGGTCCATCCTTTGTTTAAATTAGCAAGACATTCTAATGATGGCAAAACTCACAGCGGTGGATTTTGACATCTTGCACACCAACGAAGTTTGTCAATAATTATTTAAGTTTTTAGTAGGAATTAAATGTCCGAACAGCTACTCACAATGGTATCTCTTTGCAGGCCATAATCCAAGTATGTGTCTAATAATGAATCTCTTCTCTCTCCAAAAGCTGGTGGGCTATCCTTGCCTAGCTACATTTCCCATGCAAAACTTTCATTAGTGTCCATTCTATATTCCAGGCAAGGCAAATATTAATTTCCTGCTCAATCTAATTTAAGACTTTCAACCAGGGATAATTGAAACAAAAACGACAAATACAAAACTAAATCTCTGCTTTTTTTTTTAGAATTAACTTTAAAAATAATTACAATAAAACCAACAGAAATATATAATTAGCAAACTTGCCTGTTTTTAATCAAATTGATTAAAACAGATGGTGAAAGTAAACTATTTTACAATCAATTTTATAAACATTAAATAATCTATTTTAAAATATAAATGTGTATGTGTTTTAAATAATAATAAAAAAATTGAGCATTAGACATTTAATGAAAATGAAGTTGTTTTCCCTTTTTAATTTTAGTAATAAAACAATTGAATTGGAAATCAATCCAGCTCAATATCTAACTCTGACAGCATCTCTTGTATTGCTTTTGGTCAGATCACTTTTTATTCTGGTCATTAGAACATAAGTATTTTGATTTTTAAATCAAATTAAATCTTATGGACCTATCAAACTTTAAATTATTTTTGATATATTAGATTTGAAATTTTGATGTGCCACAAAAAATGAAATAATAAACCACACATGATGACAGTATAGTGTTTTATAGAATACTTGGTACAGAATTCCTAGTGTTTCTCATCAGTCACTAAGTTAGTCTTATTGTTGCTTATTCACTGTTTCAGAATTTTCCCTGCATTTGTTTTAATATTTATTTTTATATACCTGTAGTGCACTAGATATACATATGACTAATACCCACAAAGATATCTAAGTCAATACGAAATCATAAGCAGAAATTGGTTTTCATCGGGTTATATAATCAAAATTGGACAGATAAATCTATAAACTCATCTCTCCTTATCACAACAATTATTTGCTTTTTCTCCTAACATAATACTTTTCTATTCCATAAATGTATCTTTTTTATATTTATTGAATGTATGTAAAAGTTACCCTATCAAAAGTCAAAAAAACTTACTGTTAAACGATAAATATGGTTTTCCATTTATTTTTAGATATTTTCTAATTTATTAATCAAAAAACTCTTTTAATATCTTTTAAAAATAATATTTTTATTTTAAGTTCTGTATTGAATAATATTATATAAATATTATCCATAAACAATTATTTTGATATTAATAATGTTTCTGGCTTATGAATTAACTGAATAGGTCACTCTACACATCATAAAAATTTTGTTTCATGAATATATATTTAATTATTAAATATATATAAATAATTATAATATATATATATATATATATAATTTTTTATAAATCGACTTATTTAGAATTAAAGTTTTTATTATTATTAATAATTAAATATATTTTTTTATAAATTTGATTATTAAATAATTTTATTTATGGAACTTATTATGAAAAGTTGGTTTTCTTTATTCTTAAAAATGTTAATATTCATAAAGTATTATTAAAGATGGCATGTTGTTTATAATATATGTTTATTGCTGAATGTCATAATAGATTGCAGCAAACAAACAGTCTTATTAATAATAAAGTTACTAATATTTCTATTAAAACTTATTTTAACCATTAAATTAAATTTAAAGATTAACTAAAGAATATTTTATGTTTAAATGCTAAACTTAAAAAATAAAAATAAAAAATAAACAAAAAGTATTTCTGACAATAAACTTTTGTAGATAATCCAATAATGAATTCAAATGTTAATTGTATTATATTTTTTAATAGAAAATGTAAAGTAATTTTATAGAGTACCCTGCAATTGTAGATTAAAGATGATTAAAGGTTAAAATTCAAAAAAGAAACAAGAAACTAGGGATAATTTTAGAACTAACAAAAGAATACTTTATAATAAATGTTAAAAAGCTTTTTTCCTTTGGTAGTCATGAAATAAAAATAATTAGTTTTTTAAACTAATTTTAAGTCTATTCTAAAAAAAAACTTTTAATGTGGCTTTAATAAGAATAAATGTAAATATTTCATTGTCGAATACCAATGTAGAATGAACATTTAATCTATATTTGTAAACTTATTGACAGATTTTTATTTAATTCTTAAATATCCATTTGTTTAGTAGGATTCTTTCACCTCTATGTACCAATAGAAAGGTAATCAAATAAAAAAACACATCCTAATTTTTATATAGTACTCTATTAGAGGATAAGCTGAGATAATTATTTTTAACCATTCCAAAAAGTCATTAATAAGCTCTAAATAAAAGATGTAAAATTAATTTAAATATAAAACAGATGCTATTAGTATAAATAATTATTTTATCTTGGTAATCTTCAGAGAATATATTATATCATAAGATCATTTTCCTGTTTATAGATGTTTTAGTGTTAGAAATAGTGTCTTAAATAGAAATTGTTTAAATACACCTTTACCTAGTAAAGTGTCTCATAAAGTAATAAAAATTAGTCAATCATAATAAGTTTCTATGGAACAAAAGTCATTTCTTACTTTAAATTAAAAAGAAATTGATTAAAAAAAAAAGTTTAAATTAAGAAAAGTTTTAATCAATGAATAAATATTTACTAAGCATATTATTAAAAAATAATACTAAGCCATGGAAAAATATACGATATAGAATATGTTTGACAGCTATATATATATATATATTGTATATATATATATATATATATATATAGCTGTCAAACATATATATATATATATATATATATATATAATTTTTCTATTAATGATCTGGCATGTTGCAGAATGATATTTCCTGAATCACAATTTGTTGAATTAAAGTAATGCCAAAAAGTAAGAAAAAACAAAACACACACACACACAAAGAATATTTTAAAATTTAAAAAAAAATTAGCTTAACATATTATATACATTAAAATTTATTTATGATGCAGTTTATGTTAAATTATTAAGGTTTATTATTTTTGGAATTTCTAATCAACAAAATTTTATATTCTTTTTACAGTATTGTTATTTTTTTTAAAAAATCACAATTTTTTTTATTTTACATAAATGTAGTGAAGTTAAATAAATTGTAGGTAAATAAAAGTAATAGGTGAATACTGTAGTTTAATAAATGGAAATGATTAAATCAGTTTGTTTTCATTTGCCAATCTGTATTTACAATAAAACCAACAATTTTTTTGAATAAGTTACAAACAAATTATAAGTTTACTGATTTAAAATTGGAAAAAAAAATTAAACATATATTTAGTAACTTTTGATCATATAAAATTAATTATTAGTTGCATAGTACATTTTTTTTTCTCAAACTGTGACTATTATTATCATTGTAATTTGTTCCTAGCAAAATATTGTTTATAAAAAATTTAATCTATAAAATTGATTGAATATAGTTTGGCTAATATACACATTTTACAACTAGATATGATTAAAGTATGTTTTTATTATTACTGTGCTGAATGAAACTGGTGATTTTTATTTTATTTTATAGTCATTAAAAATAAAAATCTATTTTATTTTCGTCATATTATAAAAAAAGTCTCTGATTGTCTTGTGAAAGCATTGGATAAAAATTAAATAAAGTACATTAATTATATTTTAATTTTATAATTCTATTAATATTTTAAGGATGAATGACCCTATTTTATTTTTGGAAGACATAGCTTAGGATGGTAACATCATTAAAAACATAATCAATTTTACAAAATGACTGCTATTTTTTCAAAATGATGATTGTTGTTTTTTTTTTAAATATAAAATAAAATTATTTTTAAAGATCATAATAATAAATAAATTATTGTAAATCAAAATAATGGGTAAAAATTAATGATAAACACTAGGATGGAATCTTACATAATGATCCATAGGTAAACAAATGATTATATATATATTATAAAATTAGATTTAAATTTATATAACTATTTATTAAAAGTTTTAGTATTTTATGATATAAACAAGTGTACTCAATTTTATTTATTGTTTAAATAATGTCAAAATTTATTATTTGAAATTTTAGCATTATATTTTATTATTTTATAATATAATATTTTTGTAATTAAATCTTTAGTTAATTTTATTTCAGACAGTGAATGTAAAAATTGACACATTTTGTCTGGGATTATAATCATGTGATTAACAATACATGTATTTTTTGTGTGCTTCCAAGGTTTTTTAAGAAAGTTTTCAAAAATTACATTCAGAATTATTTAAAATTAAAAACATTTGAATATCATAAAAATAATATAGGAAAACAATTAATTATTTTTTAAAAAATTTTGAAGTTAATAAAGATAAACTAAAAATGGATACATTAGAATTAAGTGTTAGTTAAATTGATAAAAATTTGTTTAAAATATGTTGTTTTAAAGTATTTCATTTGTTTAAGTATAATTATAAAACTGATTTAAAATTAAGTATTATCATATTATTATTAAAACTGATGCTCATAGTTTTATTTCTGAAAATATGCTGAGGGTCAAATAACCAATCAGATGATAATTAGAGCAAGTATATAAATGGGGGCTCACACTTCTTTTTATTATTCTTATTCTTTATTGCTCTTTTATTACTTACATTTCTAATTAGTAATTGTTAAAGTAGTACCCAGTATATTACTACAAGCCAGTAATATATTATTTAAATAGTCAATTAGTTTTAATTTTTTTAAATTTTATTATTTTTAAAAAAAGTGTAAAACATTATAAAATTATTAAGTTAGATTAAGAATATTTCCCTAAACCCAATTAATTTCCTACTAGTATTTCTATTCAAGACTTAATTTAAGTTCCTTATAACTAATGGAATATAAACCTGAGATAATGTGTGTGGGAAGGTTAATGGTAAAGATTAAAATAAATTAGCAAAGTATATTTTTTTGTATTATCTAAAAACTATTACAATTGTTTGTATAAATTACTTTAGAGTTTAAAATGGATATTATCTAGAAATATAACTCAGAGATTTAACATGTTTGTATGTAAAAATTCAAGAACTATTAAAAGATATTATTTGAATAAGAAAAATACCTGGAAAAGACAGAAAATGGAATTTTTTGGAAAAATTATGAAAGTATTCAAGAGTAAGTTATAGTATAAAAATATTGTTCTTTTATTTATACTATTAACTATATATTTTAGAAAATTGCAGTAGTTTTTTTTTTTTTTGTAAAAGAAATATTTACTTAAAAGTAATTATAAACTTTCAGAAAATGAAGAAAATTAAAAGACAAATGTCATTATGAATATAAATTGCTTTATCAAGTTATTTTTAAAATATGTGAATATTTTTATATAAAAAGAAAAAAAACTTGTTTTATTAATTATACAGTAAAAAGAAGAGAATGGATAATAGAAATAAATATCATGACTAAGTAAATAACCTTTGAAATATTCAAATATGAATTTTTTCTACTACTACATATTTGTATTATGAAATAATATTTTTTAATAACAGAATAAAAGATGCCTATTTATGCTAGCATGTAAACTTATTTTAAATGGATGATGATGATGCTCTTTTATGCTGATGGAATTCGCATGAATGAAAACAATGGAACTTACTGAAAAAATAATTTTGAAAAGTGATATCCCATTAATAAATGTTATCCTGGGAAAGCAACAGATAAAATACTATTTTTAAGACTTTCAAGAACAGGATGAACAATAATTTTTCAGATTCTATATGAATTAAAAAGTCAACTATTCTTATTCTTATTATTTTTTTCAATTGTTATTTGTGCTATGAGAGGAGGTGAAAACTCTGTGCAAGAAAACTTCAGACATTTCTCATCACATAGCAACTGTGGAGATTCTCATTTGAAGCATTAAACTGTATTGAAGAACAGTTAGTTGAACTTTATTGAAAGACAGTCATGAATTGGATTACATAAATTTAGACTTAATTATTATTTTAAATATTCTAACTTTAGTATTAGAATTTATTGTATAGGATAGTAAAAATTACATTTAAAATATTTTTTACTATTCTAACAATATTAATATTTTTCAGAAAAATTTTTTTGGAGAAATTATAATTTTGATTAATATATTTTTATATACTGAATTGGACCAGAAGACATCAAAATAGTGATTTATAAATCATAAAGTCACTAGGTAATTTAAAATTGTTTAATTATTATGTGATATATTTTAATTATTTTTTTAGAATTGCTTGGATTTTTAAATATATATATATATATATTTCTTGTGTCATATGAATGTATGAACATAAGTATGTCTGCAATAATAACACATATATATTTTTATTATTATTACAAGATATAAGCTATGTGTAAAAAAAGAGATATGCATACATTTGTTTTTTTTACATTACAAAGTTTAATATAATTTTCTGATGCTCATAATTTTACATGATTCTTTACTAAATAATGATATATTATTTTAAATATTTGAATATTAATTTTAGTGTTTTAAAATCAAGGTCATTTGTATTCTTGTTGCTAAGTTTTAAGCGCATAAAACCGTTTTTTATAATAGTTTTGGATTGATAATGTTATATGTTACTTTGTTTGTTATTGGAAATATTGCTAGTTATTTTATGATGTAATGATGGAATTATAATTGATAGATTAAAAGAAGCAGGTGAAGAAATAGAAATTTTTTTAGCAAAGTTATATACCAAATGTCTAAATGATAAAGATGTACCAGATGATTGGAAGAATGCAGTAATAATATTAATATTTAAAAAAGGTGATAAAGAAGATATTAGAAATTACAGACCTAATCAGCCTTTTATCAGTTTTATATAAAATTTTTACCAAGATAATTACAACTCGTCTACAGAAAACATTGCATTTCCACCAACCAAGAGAACAAGCTGGATTTAAAAGTGGTTTTAGTACAGTAGATTATATCCAGGTGTTGAGAGAAGTTATAGAAAGGACGAATGAATATGAGTTGTCATTATGTTTTGGATTTGTAGATTATGAAAAGGCATTTGATTCTATAAACATTTCTTCAGTGATTAAAGCATTGTATCATCAAGGTATAGATCCAGGATATTATCATATTTTGAAGAATATTTATAAAAATGCAACAGCAACAATTAGATTACATAATGATACTGGGAAAGTCAACATTGAAAAAGGTGTAAGACAAGGTGACTCCATATCTCCAAAACTTTTTACAGCAGTGCTGCAAGAAGTATTTTGTGGATTAAAATGGGAAACTAAAGGAGTGAAAGTAAATGGAGATTATTTAAGTCATTTAGATTTCGCAGATGATGTAGTTGTTTTTGCAAATAATGCTTCAGAGCTGCAGGATATGTTGCAGGAATTATCAGATGAAAATAGGAAAGTAGGACTAAAGATAAATGTTAAAAAGACTAAAGTAATGTTTAATCGATTTGCTCAAAATATGAAAATAAAAATTGATTATGATGAATTAGAAGAAGTTAACAGTTACAAATACCTTGGTCAGATTATTAATACAGATGGAAACATAATGGAAGAAATTAATCATAGAATTAAACTTGGTTGGAGTGCTTTTGGTAGAAATAACTTGATACTAAAAGGAAATATGCCTATGTGTTTGAAAAGAAAGGTTTTTAACAAATGTGTTTTACCAATTCTTACTTATGGATCTGAGACTTGGACACTTAATAGAAGAGCAATACAGAGACTTCAGACCACTCAAAGAAGTATGGAGAGATGCATGTTGGGAGTAACAAGAAGAGATCAAAAACGCAATGTATGGGTAAGAGAACAAACAGATGTTACTGATCTCATTGAAAAAATTTTGGGCTGGACATATTTCTAGAAGAGATGATAATAGATGGACAATTGAAATTTTAAACTGGATTTCAAGAAATTGTAAAAGACCCAGAAAGAGACCACATGTGAGATGGATGGATGAAATAAGAAAGTTTGCAGGGGTGATGTGGAGAACAGAAACTAAAGATCGAAAAAGATGGATTAAACTTGGAGAGACCTTCATCCTGCAGTGGATTGATAATGGTTGATGAGGATGATGATGATGATTTTATGATGTGGATTATTTAAATGTATTTTGAAGTTTTAAACGATAGTGATGGGGAAGTAGAAATAATGAAACCCTGGATGCCTTCTATGTAGGATATGTTCAAAAGATATAAAAATAGCCTATATTTTATCTTAGTAGTTTTAGTCAAGTACAGTTAACATAGCCCTGTGTCTTGTACGTTTTTTCCATGGTCAGTATTTTGATAATTTGTATTTTTAAATGGTCGATAATTGCTGAATAGTTAGCTTGAACATTATTTCTGAAGTTATTGGACAAAAAAGTCATACCTAATGTTTCATACTGTTTCCATGTGAGTTATTAAATATATTTTATACTACTGAGCCTTTACTCCAGTCATTATTTCATGTCCAATGCATCATGTTGCTATCTTGATTTCAATAGTTATTACATCATATAGCATAATATTTTCATGAAAGAAGAATAATAAATGATTTTGGATTGATGTTTGTTTTATTCAATGGAAAGTAAGATAGTTTTTATTGTTTGCATTAAGATGAAATGAAAATGATATTGAATGTAAATG
This sequence comes from Epiperipatus broadwayi, assembly GCA_028023455.1. Taxonomy (NCBI): domain Eukaryota; kingdom Metazoa; phylum Onychophora; class Udeonychophora; order Euonychophora; family Peripatidae; genus Epiperipatus; species Epiperipatus broadwayi. The sequence continues at coordinate 478,046 of JAQFVV010012847.1, forward strand.
CTGATAGTAAAGTAATGAAGAATCATAGTTACTTTTCATATTTCATCAAATTGTTTTTAAAGATAAAAGAAATCACAACTATTCATGATATTTGTAAAATCACAACTATTCATGATATTTTTAATAGTTTTGATCCATGTTTTATTTTCCATAAATCAATGGTTATTTTTAAAAGATGAAACATCAAAATAAATAATACAAAGTGTGATGAATGCTTATATTTTATCAACATTTTAAATATATTTTTTTAATAAAAACACGAAACACATTTGGAGAGTGGTACTAAGCAAAATTATCTATCATAATATCAACACTAATTTGTTAAAATCAGATTTCATTTATTGAATGAATCTTAAAATATATTTTTTAATGAATATTATTCTAAATATTATTATTTTTCTTTACTATTTCATACAACTGATACACATAACCATGTAGAAAAGATAAATAATCACCAATATAGATATTTCATGCTAAATAAGCACTCATCAATTTGTCCATATTATCATCTCCCATATATATATATTATAACGATCCAGAGAAATTGGAGACTTAACATATCTGCACTACGGGCGCCATCTAGGCATTTGAACCTAGAAAAATTTATAAAGTAGGCAGATACATAAGTCAAAAAAAAAATTTTTTTTTTTAAATTTTGATTTTGGTCGTTAGCCCATGTCACTAGCTCAGTGGAATATCAGAGATTTAATAATATACTCTAAGAGTATATAAAAAAAAGAATAAAATAAGCCACTGCCAGTAATTAACACACAAACATTTATTTATTTCACATATATATAAGATTTAAAATTATTTTAGTATTAGTTTTACATTTCAAAATTTAACCTACATTTTTAACTTTGATTTTTGACTTTAATTTACATTTAATTACTATTATATTCTAATTTTACATTTTAATTAAGTTCGCACAGATAAATTTATGAAAGCTTGTTAATAATGTTGAATATAGATCGGTTACATAGATTTCACGGTCAAAAACATTTCAAAATAAACATAAACGATCAAAATACAAAATTATTGATTACTGACAATTGCGGAGGGAAATTTATACGTAACCCAATAGTATTCACCATAAGATACTTGCATTGTCACCAATAACTTAAAAGACATCCGAATAAATACATTTTAGATACTCACCAATAAGGTATCATTATTTATCGAATGTCTATATATTTTGATCAAATATGAAATCCAAAACATAATTAACCGATAACGAATCCATGCAAATGTCTATAAACAACTTAAATTTAATACATTTTTATTTAGTGTTGAATATGAATAGACTACATAAATTTGCTTTTGAAAATAAACATTCTATCCCTATTTAACCTTAGGCTAAAAATCGCAGCCAAACTGGCACCAATCCATCTGATATATCGATGTATTCTATGTAATATGAAATACGGCGGCACCAAAAAGTTAGGAGAAGAAATTGCCTCTCATCAAATAGGAATATGACATCTATCTAACAAGAAGAGCAATAAAAAAAAAACTCCATAGAAAGGAACTGCACTCTGCATCTTATAATTCTTTCCACAGCCAAAACGGGAGAGTGCGGCATATGGAGCGATTCTGCCAGTAGTGAATCTCTGACTACATCTACTAACTACATCAATATATCCAATCCATTGACCCAATTTAACAACGACACAAATAACCTAAGATTACCCTCCCCTAATATAACTTTACAAATCTATACAGCCATTCACACCTGACTTAAGTTTAACATTTATATAATTAATTTAACGAAAAACAAAAAATCATGATAAAAACTTAAAGAACAAAAAATAAATAAATGGAAATGATTTTACATAAATAAGAAAAAAAATACATCAAATAACACTAATAATAAAGAATTTAGTTTGGTCAGATAGGATTCTATTTGTAACAAAAAACTACGAAAGTTTAAAATTTAAAGTTCTTAGTGTTTTCAAATTAATATTGTTCATTATATTTTATAAAGTTCTTATGGTTTTAGAAATGTTCATCTTTTACTTTCCATTTGAAATCCAGCATTAAATTTCCCGATGATCCTGTGGTCCTCTGAATATAAGAAAAGTGATGTTTCATTTTTCCATTTTATAACAACTGAAGGGATTGAATGTGCGTCTTTTTCAATCCCTTCTCCTTCACTTCCACACTAACACATATCTGTCACATCGTAAATAATCAATAATAACCAATCACTAATTAATAATTTCCAAATTTTCCTTTTATACGTATTTGAAGGATTGACTTGGCATTATGTCATCGATGTGATGATCCTTTCACTGGGGTCCGATTTCCCGATGGATTTCTTTCATTGGCTATTTGTTTCTATTGTTTTCCTATCTGACCGATGTTTTTACATTTAAATGCCCAAGGCTGGTTTACATTTAACTAATTAACAATCATTTCCATTTCTGATTAATTTCTGTGTTTTTCAAGATTAAAGATATATTTTTATCTCTAAATCTTTTTAAGTTTTTGTTTTTAAAATACCTTTTCTATTTTTAATACAGTTTTATTTTAATAATTTTTTTTATCTGTGCGATTTAATATATACGAGTTTAAGATGATATTTAATTTCAATTTTTAATTATTAAAGAAAATTTTTAAATGCGAACTTTTTAATTTACTTTCATGTTTAATAAATATAAAAAAAAACAATGTAACGAACGTCTGTGCTCGTTACAATATATATATATATATTGTAACAGTATATGCCATTACATTAATTTAAAATTAGGATAAAAAAATTTTTGTAAGTTCATAAATAAAAAACTAAAAGCTAAAATTAAAGAGTTGTTCAATGTATGTATATATATTCGCACAGATGCAAAACTTTAAAAATTATTTTCTTTTTTAAAAAAAATAATAATAATAATATTTGAACGTATTTTTTTATAAAAAAGTACAAGATCTAAAGATAATTTATTTTTGTAAATGGAAATGATGTGTTTAATAATTAAACAGAAAGCAAACTAGCCCTTGGGGCTCTTATAGAAAAAAGTCTGAAAGATATAGATAAGAGAATTAAAAAAATTAAAATACACAATAGAAGCAGTAACCAATTGCTCAGACCTTAATGGAAATTATTGGAATAGGAAATGATGTTCAATGAATCCGAAGGAGTACTATAAAAGAAAAAAAAATTCAAATTAAAACAGTTGCAGCATGATTTTGGGAGAAGGGCGATAACATGCACTTGTTGCTCTCTCTCTCACTTATTTCAAATAAAATGACTGTAATACCAGGATTGAACCAGCTAAGGCCACCTCCAGAATAACAGACCAGACTTCAAATAGAGACATTGTGGAAATTGGCACTAGGAACTGGGATTCTTCTACTGTAAGACATGAACTATAAAATTTAAAAGTAGTTAAGAATTTTCATTAAGATTGGACAAGCTTTTAATATTCAGCTAACCTAAATTTTGAAATGAACTTTTATCTGACTTAAGTTTCCAAATTAATTATTGTTTAATTTTTATACATGTGAGAATGCTAAAAATCATTTCCATTCTTTTTTTTATTTGTATTAAGATTTATTGTATAAATTATTTAAATGCATTAAATTTAAGTTGGGTATATTCACTTGCATAGATTCGTTATCAGTTAATTATGTTTTTGTTTTCATATTTGATTAAAATATATAGACATTCGGTAAATAATGATACCTTATGGTGAGTATCTAAAATGTATTTATTCGGATGTCTTTTAAGTTATTGGTGTCAATGCGGTATCTTATGATGAATGCCATTGGGTTTCTTGTAAATTTCACTCTGCAATTCCATCAGTGACTTTATATTTTGATCGTTTATGTTTATTTTGAAATGTTTTTGACCATGTAATCTATGTGGCTGATGTATACTCAACATTAAAAAAACAAACTTTATAAAATTCATCTGTGTGAACTTATATAAATGTTAAATCTAAGTCAGACATGAATGGCTATATAGATTTGTAAATTTATATTAATTAATTAAGGGAGGATTAATCTTAGGTTATTCGTTTCGTAATTAGATTGGGTCAATGGATTGGATATATTGGTGTAATTAGTAAATGTAGTATGAGGTTCGCTGCATGCAGGATCTCCATTATATGCTGCACCCCCCCTTTTTGCCTATGGAAGGAAATAGTAAGACGGAAAATGCAGTCCCTTCCTATGGAGTTTTTTTATTGTTCTTTTTGCCAGACAGATGAAGCATTCCTGTTTGGACAAGAGTCAATGTCCTTTCTTACCATGCTGTTCAGATGTACATTCCTGACAGTATGGTATTTTTGTGCTGTTGTATTTCATGCTGCATTGAATACATCAATGTATCAGATGGATTGATGCCAGTGTGACTGTGAACCTTTGGCCTAGGGTTAAATAAGGGATAGAATATTTTCTTCTCAAATGCAATCTATGTAGTCTATTCATACTCGACAATCTTAAAAAAAATATTAAATTCATTTGTACAAATGGTTTAAAATTTTAAAATAATAATTTAAATTAAAAGTTAATATTAAAATCTAAGATAATAAATGTTATTCCTCAAATTTTAAATGATTATATATGTGTGCTAATAAATGTTTTGTGTGGTAATTACTGACAGTGGCTTTTATTTTTTTATATTTAAGATACAAATTAAGCAAAGTTATATATTATTATCTCTGCATTTCCACTGAGCTAGTGACTGGGTTAACAGTCTAAAATAATAAATAAAAGTTGGATCTTTAACAGCACACATCTGCCTACTCTAAAAATTGTCTAGGTTCAAGTAGCCTAGTGGCGCTCTGTTGGCAGATACAGTCAGACTGTAAACTTACACTTTCTTTTGGACCATTATAATATATATAATCAGTGCTCTAGATTATTAATATATTTGGACCATTATAATATATATAATCAGTGCTCTAGACCAATTAATGAATGCTGGTTTAGCATGAAATATGTATATTGATGATTATTTATCTTTTCTATATGTGTGTGGTTATGTGTATCAGTTATATGAGATAGTGTGGATGGTTGAAGGGTGCTTGAAAATCTGAGTTCAAATCCCCTATACTTACAATTAAGCTCTCAGGTTTGTGAAGAGTGCCTGGTTTTCAAATATTTACACATCAAGCTTGTATCATGTCCATCCCTCTTCTATGTATTTAAATAGATAAGGTGCTACGCATGAGGGATCAGAGTAACTTTAAGTCAACATTGGTATGGCAATAATTATGGCATTAGCATGGGATTTGGGTTTTCATCATCAGATTTTCAATCATATGGATGGCTGAAAAGTTGGAGGTTGAAGTAGATTGAAGCCTGTTCATTAAAGTATGAAGATTTGCTATCTTAATATGAACTGAACATGGATTATATATATATATATGGATGTGATAATCTGGACCAACTGATGAGTGCCGGTTTTGATGAAATATGTATATTGGTGATATTTATTTTTTCTACATGTGTGTGGTACATGTGTATCGGTTGTATGAGATAGTGTGGATAGTTGAAGGGTGCTTGAAAATCAAAGTTCAAATCCCCTATACTTACAATTAAACTCCCAGGTTTGTGAAAAGTGCCTGGTTTTCAAATATTTATACTAAATTTTTGTAATTAAAAGCACTTGTATTGATTTTTTCCAGAGTTTTTTTATTTAATGGTGAAATTACTTTTTTTGCATAAACATAATGGTTGTGAATTAGACAATTGACATGTACAAACATTTATTCACCAATTAGACAACAGCAAAAATATGGATTTTATATATAAGATAATATATCAGTTAAAATGATAATCAACTAATATGTAGGAGCTGTAAATTTTGCACATGACATCAGACAAACATTCATTTACCAATCAGATAATAGAGAAAATATGGATTTTATATATAGGATAATATTTCAGTAAAAATGATTATCAACTAATAAGTGTTTTAAACTGAAATTTGAATTCATTATAATTTTATGAAACTTATTAAAATACAATTTCACATATATTTTTTTCATATTCCCTTAAATATTTTCTGAAGAATTTTTAGTATACTTACATTTATAGAATAGCATACAATATATATATATTTGTGGGAAAATACAACTTTCAATTCAATGATGTTATGAAACACATTAGAAAATATTTTTTTCTGCAATTCCAGATCCTTTAAATGTAAATGTGTTGAAAAAATTTCCACTTAGAACGATTGTACTGCAGTGCATAATAAAAATATGTTTTTATAAAGTAAGAAACAAATTAATATTGTCAGACTTATATAGGTAACTAGTGTTAAGATATTTGTTAAAAATTAAAAGTAAAAACATCTGCTTAAATTAATTTAAAATAATTCTTAACTATTGTCATGTTTACATTTTGACGATAACTTTTAAATATTTAAAATAAATTTTTTGAATCTGTTTTGAATAATAATATATGAAAAATCATCACGATTGGAGAATATTTAACAAACAAAAAAAAAACAATGTTAAATAAACAAAATTAATTTTATTACTAATCATTTGAGAATCAAATATAACTTTCTAAAAACATTTCAACATAAAAATGTTTTTATGTTAAAAAGATAATTGTTATTTCATATATACAGTATATGATTTAGAACAATCATATATTAATTAATCAAACTTTTATTTGATTAATGTCAGTGGAATTAGTTTATCATAGCATTTTAGCGACAAAGAAGCTGATCTTTTGAAGAATGAGTTCTTTATAAAATATATGTATAAAGTGAATATTTTTATATATTTTCTTAATTTAAACCAATAGCTTGTTTCTATTAAAAAATATGTAGAAAAAAATCAAGATCTTAAATTTGTACAAATGTAAGATAATTTTACAAACATAAGGAATATTGAAATAGTCAATAAATTATATCTGCATAGCTTGCTTAATAATTCAGTTTTATCTTTACATTAATTTTGTAAAAATGTTATAGATATTAAATATTGTTGATCAAGTTATGATGTCTTGCAGTGGTGGTCAAGAGGTCAGTGCGACTGCCTTGCACTTGCAGGCAGTTGCCGGGTTGCGGGTTCATGTCCTGGCCGATGCTATGACACTTAAAAAAAACACATTAATATTTCTTTAATATTTGAAATTATTACTAAATGATTAATTTTGGAAAAAAGTTACTAAAACTAGGAACAAATTTAATATAAATTTTTGATTAAAGTTTTGAAGAGGACAGTTAAGGTAAAAACAATGCTATATAAAAACTAATGAAGATTTATTCTTTGGCTATGAATATGAGGTTAAAAGACCTCAAAAGCACTAAACCTGATATTTAATTTTAATATTTCTATCTTCACCAACGAACAGTTTGAAGTGGGTATAATTACTAATATGCCTATGAAATACCTCCATAAATTTAAAAACATAGTAAAGTTATTATTTCAAAGTTATAATTTAATTACCAATAGTATAAGATAGTGTGAATAGTGAAGTGGGTTGAAAGTCTGACTTCAAATCCCCTACATTTACAATTAGGCTCCAGGTTGGAGAGTGCCTGGTATTTCAGATCTTACATATTAAGTCTGCATTCTGCCCATCTCTCTAAGTATTTAAATGGATACTGTCCTATACTTGAGGAGTCAGAGTGACTTGAGTTCAACATGGGCATGACAATAATATTGGCATCAGCATGGGATTTGGGAATTCTATCATCAGATTTTTAATGGTGTGGATGGCTGAAGAATTAGAAGTTGGAGTAGGTTGAAGCCTGTCCAAACTTGTAATAATAAAAAATTGGTCTAGCTCATATAAATAATCATGTTCATCTAAAATGTATCTAATCAATAATAATTATGTTCTTTAATACTATCTATTATTAATTAGTTCAAATTAACAAATAATAATATGGTTTTGTTTCCTAAATTAAATAAATAAATATCTAATAAAAATCATGAGTCTATGAAGTGAGTTTACAAGTGGCAAGATGAATACATTGAGCCAATATCCCATAGGATACTACCTCAAGGGCATAAGAATACTATCCCTTCTTATTATCTCAAACAATACATCTATAGCATTTCTACATCTTCAACAATAACTAACCATGTAAAACTATTCCTAATAAATTAATTCCAATTAATTAAAATTATCTCAATAAAATAATCCCCATCTCTTTATTTAAATAATCTAACTCAAATAATCTCAGGTTCTTTTAAAATAATTTGAAGCAATTATATTTTATGTAATTAAGCATGATAAGAGATTTAATATTATTGCCAACTACATCTGCCTAATAATAATAAAATAATATTAATCTTCAATTTATAATTTAATCTCATATCTTTTCTACTTGTAATATTACTCATGTATATCACATAATAATAATATAATGTAATCTTCTATTATCCATATGGTGTATTAAATAAACATATATGGTATGATCTTATAATATGAGAATATGTGGAAATCACTAATAATATAATTCTGTGTAAATATTCTGTGGTTATTCTATGACCATCATAATAATATAATAAATGAAATTTCTTAAATAAAAATCATATCAATAAAACATTATAACTCTTAAATAATAGCTTTATTTATGTTGTGCAAATATTATGTCTTAATTCTAATTATCTGTGATTATATAATTGTGATGTGAAGAAATTAAGTCGACACCAAGATTATAAACAAAACTTAAGAAATTTATTAATAAGCTTCAACAATAAATTATATATAGTATATACAACATGAATGAACTTTGTTTTACTTTCATTTAGGTAATCTCACAAAAAATAGATTAAATAAAATAAATATATGATACAAAAACATTGATTTATAAAATATCTATCATCAAAACATTACCATAATATCTTTATGGCCTCTATTAAGTTTCTTTAAATCAGTACATTGTAATGATATTATTTAAATTATTAATTCAATATACATTTATCATTTGTTATTTAGTTCTTTTTAAAATACTTTCATTATCCCATATAATCCTTCTTAACTTATTAATAATGTAAATAATCCTAATTTAAAATATATCCATTAACCTAGACTGCTTACTAATCATTAATTTAATGTCAAATAAAATGTAAGTATTGATTTATTATTATTATTATTATAGAATAACTTCTTTATAAAATTATGATCACTTATATTCTTCAAACGACATTTAATTATATCTCTTTTACTTGTAAAAAATATGCATTAAAATTAAACCTTTTAAAACACACCTTAATCATCATTTATTCACTTGTAATAAATAATAATTAATTCCAAATATAAAAAGTTTATGATTTTTTATTAACAAATTATAATCTTGTACTCTTTACACTTACTTATATCATTACTTTAAAACAATATAACCCATCTTATCTTCTTCAATAACAATTCTGCACTTCAAACTTATTCATTATTTCATATTTTAAAATACTATCCTTTACGATGCAATCCGAACAATATCGATAATAAATACACAAGTAGGTATATGGAATAAATCAGACTTTAGTTCAATAGCACTTTTATTAAATATCCATCATGGTAAAAGTGTATCATAAAATAAGGTATGGTTTCTTTATCTCATCACCTTTACTAATAAACATAATGTCCAAGCATTTATTCAGCTCTACAGAACATTAAAACTTCAACATATAGAAAATAACACTACCATGAACATATACAAGCTATAGGGCTAAGTTATCTATACTTGCATAATAACCATTATTGTCTACACGTATTCCCATATAAACAAATCCTACATAAAATATTATCTTGGTTCCATTTAACTTTATACCAAGCTTACATCACTAAATCTACTCCTACATTCTTATAACAATAAATAAATTCATGTCTAAAATAACCATCTAATTAATCAATAAGAAAAGATTATTTTATTCCTTAGTAACTTTAAACATAAATACAAATAATCAATATCGATGTCCCATTTCATTATTTTGATCACTTAGAATAAATATTAAATTCAGTTATAATAGAATCATATACTTATATTTCTCTTATATTAAAATGGACTCATAATATTACTAAAAGTATGCATACTTTTAATATGAATAAACAAATTACAAGCTATGTGTATGCATTGTGTTTTTCATATCTGTTTCATACATCCACACTAAATATACAGTAATAAAATACATAATAAAATGATCAATATTCCTATAATCATTACCATCAATAATACATCTTCATTGTTGATTATTCCATTAATATTTATGGATCACGAACTAAATAAAACATTATTTCAATATCACTCATTCCACATCATCATACTTTAAAAATGTTAAACTTTTTTTTAAAAAAAAACTTTTAAAGATTTTTTTTATAATAATTAATCACAAGGTTAGTAAATAATTTAATGTTCTATGTTCCTACCCTACTTCTATTCTATAAGCATTATTATGAAAGTTAGTAAAAATAAAATTTAAAATCATATTTATGAAAATAAACTCCAACAAAGTTCATTATAGAAATGTCCTTTTCCTCCTGTACAGCATTTGTTGACAAAAACATCTTCCTTTAACATTAAAAAACCATGCATGCTCCAATGGTTCCACTTTCATGACATGTATGGCAATTCCTTTTAAGAATAAAGAAAATAAAACAAAATTAAGTCGACTTGTAAAAAATTCCAATTGCAATACAAATAGTTCAGGGTTCTTCTTTTATTTCCAACAATAATTGTTAAATGCATTTTTTAATCCTCTATTATGACATATATCTTCTAAAATTTTAATGCTTTCAGTTAATTTTCCTACTGGTCAATGTTCTTTGATACGACAATCAGCAATCATGGTGTTTATTATATAGTTTTAAATATTTTTAAAAATAATTTTCCGAAAAATCTTTTGTATGTCCAGCATACAACAACTAGCTTATTTTAAAGATTTTTCCAATGTAATATAAATTATTTTACCAATAATCTTCATTTTTTAATTTTAAAAAAAAAAAAATATTATTATTTTTAAATCAATTTTCAATACTTCTTCATAAAGAAATATTTCAGCATCTTAGATAATTACTATTTTTACGTTAAAAGTTTATTTTAAAAAAACTATTCTATTTTAAAATAGCTTTCAGTATGAAAGATTTCATATTTTTTCTTTCCATCTCTGATGAGTTTTTCTGAATCTTCTCCATGAAGTTCTATTTATTAAACTTACTATTAAGTTAGCATGACTGCTTAACATAGGCAAAATTATGTGCCTAGTAGAAAAATAATAATTCAATATTTCCATCCATAAATTTAAATTCAGTGATGCCTTCTTCATGTTTAAGTTGATGTTAAATTAGATGTAATAAATTAGCAGGGAAGGAATTACTTAAGTTTTTAGCCATGCTTCTCTATATCACATGATCTTATGATAATTAATTAATATCCCTTCTTTTTAGAATTTAAAATAATAAAATTGACTATTAGTAATATATGTAATTAACTAAAGTTGTAGTAACAATAACAATGATAGTAAGAATTATAATAATAGCAATCTGCAAAATTTGTGCAGTTCTTTTATACTCAAGCCTACTACACTTGATTGGTCAAATTAAACAATGCTTACTTCTTATGACCCTGGGAAAACAATGCTAGATTAAAGTTAAAACAAATAATAATTTAGTAATATTTATTTTTTATTATATTATTTAATTCTTAATTAATTTTCATATTTTATTTACACTTAATAAATACTCTAAAATAACTTTTAAAAATCACATTATAATATTTATTACTATTTCTATCCTTCTTTTTAAACAAAACGTATTTATTTTCAAAACAAAATAAAAATCTGATTTTACTTATTACATTCATTTTAAAAACCCAATTTAATATTCATAATAGATAATATTATTTTATCCTTGAATAAACAAATCTACTATTTTTAAATCTTATATTAGAATTTTAAATAATTTTGCAACTTTACTAGAAAAACTTCTCAAGCACATGTGTGAATATCTACACATCACATGATTTACAAAAATACACACGATATTAATAATTTAAATGAAAATAAAATAAATAATTTAATTTATAAAATATTATATAAAAATAATAGAATAATTATTCCAATATTATAAAATCAAATATATACTTTTCTCCCACATTATTGCTTCTAATTAAATGATTTTTACATAGAATTATTAAATATAATTATTATTATTAAATAGTCTATTTGTTTAACCTTAAATTACTACTTTTAAAATTTATTTTAATCATTTATTTATAAGACTTATTAAATCAGTATTTATTATGGCCAGCTTTCCCAACCATACAATCTTATAATTATTTTTAGTTAACTGTTTTCTTTCAAAATACAAATGCAATATAATACATCAATTATTTTACTTTTCCTAACTAGATTATTAAAAGATCATCTACACATAACATACATCATTCCTTTACTTATCTTTGAAATTTAAAATTTTCTAGAAAATTGATCTAAATAATCCATTCTTATCTAAACAAAAAGCGTACAATATATATATATATATATATATATATTGTACGCTTTTTGTTTAGATATATATCCCATATATATATATATATATATATATATATATATATATATATATATGGGATATGATAATCTGGACCAACTGATGAGTGTTGGTTTAGCATGAAGTCTGTATATTGGTGATTATATATCTTTTCTGTATGTGTGTGGTCATGTGTATCAGTAGTATGAGATAATGGGATAGTGAAGTGGCTTGAAAGTCTGAATTCAAATCCCCTATATTTATTTTAATTCAATTATTAGCTAAGTAAAATTAAAAAAATTGGTCAACTAAATAAAATTGTTGTGTACAACAGACATTTTTGTGCTAGAGCGTCATATGATTTTTAGAACAATTAACTATATTTTTATATTAGTATTAAAATAAAACAAAATTAAAATTACAAAATATAATTCAATCAATGGAAGGGCATTTTTAGAGAATTTAGAAAAACAATGGTAAGAATATTTAAAAAAAATTGAAAATAATAACCTTCAGAAAAATCTCGAAATGCTTCAATGTTTCAAAAAATGTTAAATAACCTATTAGTTTATATTTTAAGATATTAATCAACAATGTCAAAGAAATCATGTTCATGAATTCCAAAATTATCACAATCTTAACTTAAAATTGAATAAATAAAATTTTCACTCAACACACATGAGATTGTGTGAGGTAAAGATTATATTACATTACAGTCATCTTTAATGCATTGACTGATAACTGATTAATACTAATTAATTTAGATTAAAATGCTTATTTTTATTTTAAAAACGCAATGTATTTATTTATTCATTAAAACTTAGATATATAGCCATTTTAAGAATATATAAAAAGTCTTAACCCACTCAAAAATTCTCACCCATTTTCAAAATCAGCCAACTTTTATTTAGATTTAATCCCAGTTCATTAGCTATCAGGTCTAATTGTTAATCATTATGCTATGAAAGACTTTGTGAAGTCATTTTGACTAGAAAATACCAATTTTAGCTACTTAAAGTATCTTTGAGAATATTTTTATGTTTCTGTTAATTTTACAATAACAAATCAATAGTTAATGACTTCAATTATTATAAGAAATTTTAAAAATTATTATGTAGCCACACACATCCATTATTTCATTTTATTTTATTTCCTTACTGAATATATGATTTTTAGTATTGCAATTTTATAGCTTTTTTTCTATTGCCTAAATTCTATAACTCTAATCTATATTAATCTTTCCCAAAAAGAGAAAATTTTCAATTATTGGAATTTTCAATTTGTTTTATTATCGAGGTCAGTAATTTGACTCATTCTAATTTTTATTTAACATTTTATTTAATATTATAGCAATTCTCATTTGTTTTTCTTTACATAGTAACCCATTTATTTGATTTTAAGTGATAATTATTTAGGATTTTTACTTCCCCAACATCATTCTTATTTAATTTAATTTCGTTTTCCTTATATGTGTAGTATTTCATGCATTTATTGTTTCATATTAAATTATATATTTTTTACAAATGCTTGTTTGATACTTGTTTATATCCGTTTATTATAGCTTGATGGCCCTTTGTTTTTTTATCATTAAAGGAAAATTCAATGCATTTCAGTACTAGATTAATTAGTGCTTCCTTTCAGGTTATTTTTTAGCATTGCATGCAAAAATATTGTTCCAAACCTCTTCTATCAATCTCAACTATCTCATAATTATAAGCTGCGCTCGTACAAATACAGTATGCACACACAAAGTTATATATCACGAATTAGTCATTTCCTTTAAGAAAAAAATAATGATAAATATCTGCGTTGAGAATATTTTTAAAGACGGTATCTAGTTAAGCTATAAATTCAGCATTTAGCAAAATGATAGTAGATAAGACAAAATATTAAATCACTGGTTTTATTATCAAAAACAATATGCATATTGCATATAATTCAATATTCTTTCTACATTATAGCTTTGCCTCATAAATGTCCAATATTTTATAATCACTCATATTAGAAACACACAGCAATAAGTCATAAAATTCAGGTTTCCAAGAAATCTTTAAAAAAAATACACACATTTCACCCTCTCCTTCACTTTTTCTGGAATTTTATTTTGGCACAGCTTGTTATATGGGTTAATTGACTCATTTACATAAAGTTTGTATGTTGTACATATATAATGATTCCAATGAGAGAGGCATAACAGGCTATGATTATGAGAAATATACTTTCTTAAAAGCGCTTAGCCATTTTAATTTGTTGATTACAATTAATGGCACTTGGGTATTATTCCTGCAACCTAGGAAAGATAGGACGACTTTTTACATACACGATAAAAGCATAATGTTGTGAACATTAAATAAACCCTTGCGATTTGAGTTTTTTTCCTCTTCAAAAAACGTGTTTTTGAATGGGCACAAAACATGCTTTGAAACGTGTCAACCGAAACTATTATATAGGTGCTTTTTTGGACAGTTTGGTTTTTTTTTCTGATTCAAAAGTTTGTTGTTTGTACATTTTAAACTTACCATTTGTAATTATTGTGAATTTGGTTTAACATTTTTAATTTCAACTGCATTAGTTACTTCTGTGTTTTCTTTTCCAATTTCAACTTGGTTATTGACTGACTTCTGCGTTTTTGAATCTTTGAATTAAAAGTTTATTATTTAATTGTAATTGAATAAAGACATTGACTTTGTTATTTGTTTATTCAAAAATTAGATTGCCTGGCAGAATTCCATTTAGAGCATGTATTGGGCAATCACTTGTTCCACAAATTTTTCGGAGGAGGAAGGATGGTTGGGGGGGGGTACTACTGACAATCGCCATTTTACATGCAAGAATTGCCTGCATAAGTGTATATTTCATAGAATATTTTTTCTTTTTTACTTTTATAAAAATATATTTATGTTGGCTTTTTTTATGGACCATGTATTTTTTTTTTCTAAATTGATCGAATTAAGTAAGCATCAAAAGTTAGTTTGTGTCCGTGTATAATTTGTAAAAGTACGTGTATATCTCATATAATATTTTTTTTGTTTTTGTAAAACTGTATAGAGTATTATTTCTGCAACCAAGAAAAGATAGAAGAACTTATTTGTTTATTCGAAAAATTAGATTGCCTGGCAGTATTCCATTTAGAGCATGTATTGGTCAACCACTTGTTCGACAACTTTCTTGGAGAAAATGGAAGGACGGTGGGGGAGGGGTTGCTTCTGACCATCGCCATTTTGTATGCAAGAATCGTCTGCGTAAATATATATTTCATAGAATATATTTACTTTTATAAAAATATATATTTATGTTGTTGTTTTTTCCTCCTGCAACTCGACCACATATTTTTTTTGTTGAAATTGATCAAATTAAGTAAGTGTCAAAAGTTAGCTTACGTCCATGTAGAATTCATAAATACATGTTTATCTCATGTAATATTTTTTTATTTTTTTTGTCTTTGTAAAACTGTATTGAGTATTATTTCTGCAACCAAGGAAAAATAGGATGACTTTTCACATTCGTATCAAAGCATTGCTAACTTTCTAATGTTTTTCTAATGTTTGATGTTGCCAAAATAACAACATTAAAAAGTTAGCAGTGTATTGATATAAATGTGAAAAGTCATCCTATCTTTCCTAGGTTGCAGGAATAATACCCAAGTACCCAATTAATTTATTAATTTATACAGCTTTATGTTATACGTGTGTTAGCACAACTTTATTATTAATAATAAAATAATAAATCAGATCTTGTAACAATTTTTTTGTTTCTTTGTACACCATATTTCTTTCATGCTTACATATAATTTAAAATGATCTGCCTCACAATCTCTTCTTAGACCTTTTAATAATGCTAGAATTTTATCTTCATAATTTGGCTTACTAATGATTAGATAATATATGTTCATGTTGTTATTACTTAATATATACTTATTAATTTTTAGATTTTACCTTAATGTTTTAATAAGTAATACATTTTCATGTCTGAACATCAATATAATGCTAACAAAGTGATAGATCATTTTTAAGTTTAAACATTATGCTTGTATTCCAGGTTTTTTTTAATTGTTGTAATCAATACATTCATGATTATACTCAATGGGATTTTGTTAGAATCACTAACATCACAATCAATACAATGCATTGTTCTTATTCATAAATGATGATGTAAACAAAGTCATCAAGACCTAAAGTATTTATTTTCTTTTTAATTGCTCTATTTTTAACATGACTTCAGTCTTGTTTGTATACATCCACATAATGACAAAAACTTCACTTTTAAAAGTATGATATACTAAATTGTTGATATAATAATTCCTCATTTTCAACTTTTCATACTTTTTGTATCTTAGTCTTTCACGTCTAATAAATATTTTTTTAATCTTCTACTCATAATAAGGATATATTTAGCCATCACAAAGCTTGTAAGTGTTTTAGTTTTTGAAGCCTTCTTCCAGTTTTGACATTAATTTTAGACTTCATTGCTTGGTCAAATAATAACTTAGTAGCATTATTTTCAATAAGCTATAATCCATTTCTGGAATGCAATATCAAACACAGACTACATCAATTGTAAATGCATTTTGAGAAGTTTAAGCTGTCTTCTAGTTGTTCATTATTAAAAATATAACATAGTTATCTGGGACTAATTTGTATTTTCTCATAGATTTGAACTGCAATTTATGTAGGAGTTGCATATAGATCAACTATCATGGTGATAAGTTCTATCACAAATCTGTGTCATAGATATTTTTTCTCAGCTTTTCTTTAATGTCAATCTATTATGATTCTGGAAAAATATTTTCTGCAACAACTATTTCATTTTTATAATGGATTTCCATCTTCAAATCATTGTTAAATTCTTTTACAGTTTTTAAACTATATATAAAATTCACATGCAACTTTACCCTGGTTTGAGAGTTTTCAAATCTTTTACTTTATCATAGCTTTTTCTACAGTATTTACAAATTCAACATTTTTTTTCAGTTTTCTGGAATATTTTTTTCCCTGTTTCTTTTTTTATTTCTTCAATTATATTTTGCATCTCTACTTTTAGTAACTGGTATATCTGCTAAATTGACATTTTTGCTTTTAATTTTTTTAGATGTTTTAGAGAATCTTAACTTCCATTTTTATAAATTTTGTGGAGCTTAAAAAATTTCGCATTTTTATTTTGGATCTTATGATTATTTATTAAATTCATATTATTGTTAGTTTAAAAACATTAACTTTTAATATATATATATTGTACTGGTAAAAACATGTTCATCCATCTAACATGAGCTGGAACTCAAAAAATGTACTTCAAACCCAGTCAAGTCCGAGATTTAGGTCAGGGACCAGCCTGAATTTGAACCCACTCTCTAATTCCCAGATCAAACGCCTAATGGATAACATAACAATGATGGCACATGAGAATTAATTTTAAATCCGGCCGACTAGCACAGCGTGAAAAGACAATGAGACATCTCTTACTATGACTAAACTAAAATATATATAAGCATAGCTGTACTTTTGGAAGTGGAGAAAAAGGAATTCGAACTACACAGACAAGTTAGACAATAAAAATTAGTTTAATATACTGACAAATTATTATACCTTTATAAATTAATTGCAAACATTAGTCTGTGCGTGAATGAGCAAGCGGTAGATGATTCGTGCTATTATTTCTCATATGCTCTTTATTAATTAAATAATATATACTATACATAAACACACATCTTTGGTGGGTCAAATATTATGATGCCAATCAATTATTAGAAAGAATTTACATAAAATTGCTATTAACACTTTGGGTTACAGTTCTGAAACATGGTGACTAACATTATTTGGGGAGCATTCTGAGATTCATTACAGACATAATATACACTATTTTCATGCCATTACAGTCATGAAAATAAATAAAATACATTTGAAAACATATTTGATTATATGACAAAATATTTAATGAAACTTCTTTTAAGTAGCGCTGGTAAGTAGAATGCTTTATTTTCCCCTAGGCATATACTCTTAAATACAGGAATAACTTACGATGGTGGGGTTGTATAAGACTGAAAGAAATTTAATTAATAAAACTAAAAGTAGTTGGCATTTATATATATTTTGAGCAGAGTGCAATTTTAATATTAGAGCATTAAAACTGGGTCATGAAGTAAAAGAAATAATAATATGAAGAAGTTTGCGGTGCTGACATAATAGCCAAAAAATAACAGGAAAAGTCGTGCTTCTGGACAAAAGACGAAGTGGATAGGCATGCCATGGTCATCACCGATGTGCAGGCCCTTTTGTATGAAGAAAGTGAATAGGCATAGTGTGTGCCAGACTTAGGGAATCACCACCAGAGGCCTTTTTATATGAAGAAAGTGGATAGGCATAGCATGTGCCAGACTTAGGGAATCACCGCCAGAGGCCTTTTTATATGACATAAATGGTCCTGGATAGATCACTATCCTCAGAACAAGGCTTGAGAAGAAAACCCATGGGTTCAAATCCATCACAATTCCCAGATTAGAAGATTAGAAGCACGTAATACATATATATATATATATACGTAGATAGGCCGAATGTCAGTAACGCAATACGAACAAATGTCACTAATGACATGAAATATGATTTACCACTCCAAAACAAATGACCTTTGCTTGAATGCCATAATTTAGATAAATAATACGCTATGCAGTTATAATATATATAGAGAGATTTAGATTTCATTTACTAAAATATACTTAAAGATTTTATTTAGCAAAAGAAACATTAAGATCTACCCCCTTCCCTTTTCTACTATTTAAAACAATTCAATCCCACCTTCACGGATCCGACAATAACCAAGAATATTTAAGCGTATGATAATTTAAGAGTATGGAAAAACAAAAGAAAGCTAGCAGTCATAGAAAACAACTAATAGATCACCTTTTCAGAAATGAATAAATAATATTTTAAAATTTCAAAGCATTAATTAGCCTAAGTTCTGGATTCACCCTGGGTAGAAATCCAGAGTTAAACAAATATATTTTTATAATAAAACATAAATAAAATAACTCGAAAAACAATCTGACAAGTGTATTAATTAATAATGCATTATATTGAAAGGGGATGTTAATAACCTTGATTCATGAAGGTTTACTTAAAAGAAGAAAAGATTTTAGAAATTCAACTTGTCAGATTGCTTAAGATTGGCACACCAATAATAAAAACACACATATAAAAACAAGTAATAAATAAATAACCGCACCAAAATTAAAGAAAGTGAGAGCATATGAGAGAGAATTAAACTCACAGAAATCACTTGAGAGCAATTTACAAATTATATATTAGAAATAAAGTTAAATGATACATTAGGAGAAGACATCTTGATAATAGAGCAAGAGATCTGCCAGACTAGTTTTACTTGTGGCTTGAAAATTTACCTTGCACTATTTAAGAGTCCACATAAAAAAAGTCCAGCCCATGCATGACAGTTGGTTCTTCAATAACAACAAGCCTTTATTTAGTACTCCACAATTCTCTAGTCGGGCTCTTACTTCATTCTAAGGGAGCATGATATAACGACAGCAGAAGATGACCCTCATGGGCCAGAAAGGTAATGAGCTTTCTATGCTTACATTTTAAAACAGCTTGAACCCAGCCAACTGTACAGTTCTCTCAACATTAGCTAATATGTCCCAGTGATTTAAAAAATGTCATTTTATACCCTGCTCAAGTACCCCTGGAACACTTTTAACTACTTAGTTTATTGTTTTTGAAAGATGCAACTGTTAGATAATATTCAAAAATAAATTCAAATATATTTCCAGATTAGAAATAGATTTGAGAAAAATGTTTATAACAAAAGAAAATCTTTAATCTCAATCCCCATTTCACTTTAAGTAAAAAACCCAATCAATAAATACGTTCCCCAGATTAAAACATCAGTGCTTCCAACACTTTAATTATTTTTGGGCATATAACAGCTCATCTTCCATATTGGATTTTATAAAATATATACTTTAATAAAAAAAAAAGTACTTTTAAAAAAAAAGTTTAAAATGATGTATAACAAAATATTTACAAAAAAAAATCAATACTCTGTTAATATTTTGCTCCTATATATATATTTGAGCTGCACCTATGTACTTCAACAAAAAGAACTAATAATTAATAAAAAAGAATTAATAATAACTTTTAAAAAATTGTTAGTGAAATGTTAAAACTTTATAACTTAGGCGCACATCTCAAATATATACACAATATATATATATATGACAAAAAGAGCGAGATGGGATATAGAGTTAAACACAGGTTAGTAGGTGGAAACATGAAGCTCAATCTTAAGCTAAAATTGTCTGCTTCAAATATATATATATATATATATATATATATATATATATATATATATATATATATATATATATATATATATATATATTGATAAAACCATTATGTTGTCTTTTTAAATACTTTCTCCTGAACTGAATATGAAACAAAATCAAGCATTTTCTGCCATCTTGATTAGCTACTCAAGATGGCAGAAAATGCCATAAGCTTGCTATAGCAATTTTATATAGGCATATGGAATGGACTTTTTAGAATTTATTCTAGAATATTTTGATTATATATATTATATTATAATCCTTAGTGAAAAAAAAAAAAGACAAATATATGCATGTTAATGAGGGTATTACTAATGATTACTTATATATATATATATATATATATATATATATATATATATATATATATATATATCATCAACCATTATCAATCCACTGCAGGATGAAGGTCTCTCCAAGTTCAATCCATATTTTCCTATCTTTAGCTTCTCTTCTCCACATCACCCCTGCACACTTTCTTATTCCATCCATCCATCTCACATGTGGTCTCTTTATGGGTCTTTTACAATCTCTTGGAATCCAGTTCAACATTTCAATTGTCCATCTATTATCATCTCTTCTAGCAATATGTCCAGCCCAACTCCACTTCAGTCTTTTAATTTTTTCAATGAGGTCAGTAACACCTGTTTGTTCTCTTACCCATACATTGAGTTTTCGATCTCTTCTTGTTATTCCCAACATGCATATTTCCATACTTCTTTGAGTGATCTGAAGTCTCTGTATTGCTCTTCTATTAAGTGACCAAGTCTCAGATCCATAAGTAAGAACTGGCAAAACACATTTATTAAAAACCTTCCTTTTCAAACAGATAGGCATATTTCCTTTTATTATCAAGTTATTTCTACTAAAAGCACTCTAACCAAGTTTAATTCTATGATTAATTTCATCCATTATGTTTCCATCTGTATTAATAATCTGACCAAGGTATTTGTAACTGTTAACATCTTCTAACTCGTCCTAATCAATCTTTATTTTCATATTTTGAGAAAATCTATTAAATATTACTTTAGACTTTTTAACATTTATCTTTAGTCCTATTTTCCTACTTTATCTGATAACCCCTGCAACATTTCCTGTAGCTCTAAAGCATTATTTGCAAAAACAACTACATCAACTGCAAAATCTAAATGACTTAAATAATCTCCATTTACTTACTTTCACTCCTTTAGTTTTTTATTTTAATCCACAAAATACTTCTTGCAGCACTGCTGTAAAAAGTTTTGGAGATATTGAGTCACCCTGTCTTACACCCTTTTCAATGTTGATTTTCCTACTATCAATATGTAATCTAATTGTTGCTGTTGCATTTTTATAAATATTCTTTAAAATATGACAATATCCTGGATCTACACCTTGATGATCCAATGCTTTAATCACTGAAGAAATGTTTATAAAATCAAATGCCTTTTCATAATCTAAAAACCCTAAGCATAATGGCAACTCATATTCATTTGTCCTTTCTATAACTTCTCTCAATACCTGGATATGATCTACTGCACTAAAACCACTTTTAAATCCAGCATGTTCTCTTGGTTGGTGGTAATCCAATATTTTCTGTAGACAAGTTGTAATTATCTTAGTAAAAATTTTGTATAAATCTGATAAAAGACAGAGAGGTCTGTAATTTCTAATATCTTCTTTATCACTTTTTCTAAATATTAATATTAATACTGCATTCTTCCAATCATCTGGTATATCTTTATCATTTAGACATTTGGTATATAACTTTGCTAAAATGTTTTCTATTTCTTCACCTTCTTCTTTTAACATATCAAATATAATTCAATCATTACCTGGAGCCTTCCCTTTCATCATAAATTTAATTCCATGTCTCACTTCCTCATTCAAAATTCAGGGCAATTTGGAAGATATAACAGGTATAGGAGGCACTTGTTCTTTATTACTATATAATTCTTGATAAAAGTCTTCTACACATTTCATGACATCATCTCTTTTTTTAGTAATAATGCCATCTTTTTTTTCGTATTGCAGATATAAATTTCGTACTAATACCAAAATGTTGTTTTACATTCTTTAGACTTTTTATTCTCTTCTGCAACTTTCCTTGCTAGTTCACAATTATACTTAATTATATCATTTTCAATTCTTTTCAGCACCTTTTTACAAAATTCGTGATATTCAATCTTTTTAATGCATCATTGTTGTATATCTCATATTCCTTCTTTTATTCATAAATTGTCTAGTTTCAGTAGACATTTTATTGGTCAATTGCTGCTTTTTTCTACCAGCTATCTTTGTAGCTGTTTTTAAAAGTGTATCAGTTATTTTCCTATTAATGTCATTCAAATCTGAATTATGTTCAAAATCTACTAATACTTGAAACCAATTTCTAAGTTCTAATTTAAATTCATTAGAAAGTTTCTGAAGATTAGGAATATCAACTGTAAATATTGTTCTTCTTAATAATTTTTGTCTCTCTAGTTTTGCATTAACATGTATCTTACATCTTACTAATCGATGATCACTTCCTGTGTTAAATTTATTAAGAACATTACAATTTTGAAATATGTATTTTCTGTTAGACAAAATATAATCCAATTCTGCTGTACCTTCATTTGGATGCTTCCATGTCCATTTCCTTTTAACATTTTTCTCAAAAAAAAAAATTCATAATATAAAGTTTTTCTTTTTATGCAAACTCCACAAGTCTGTGTTCTCTCTCATTTCTATTACCATAACCAAAATTACCTACAACATTTTCATCTTACATTTGTTTACCAATTCTAGCATTAAAGTCATCCATAACAATTTTTAAATGTTGTTTACTCTGATCAAAAGCCTTTTGTACATCCACATAAAAATAGTCTACTACTTGATCACTATGAGAACTTGTTGGGGTATAAACCTGAATAATCTGCATTTGGTATCTGCTATTAAGTTGTAAAACTAACCTTGTCACTCTGTTTAATACACTATCAATCTCCACAATGTTATTCATCCATTTTTTATTTTTAATGAATCCTACTCCACTTGTATTTCCAATATTTGTGCCTTTACAGTAGAGTATATGTCCAGTTTTTAAATCAATTGTTTCTTCACCTTTTCTTCTAACTTCACAAAGTCCAATAATGTCCCATTTAATATAAGACAGTTCTTCTTCTAACTCTTGCAATCTTCCTTCACTTGAAAGTGATCTGCAGTTGTAAGTACCTAAATAATAAGTTGTCATCAAATGGCACCCTGAGTCCGCAATAAATGTATATATATATATATATATATATATATATATATATATATATATATATATATGTATATATATGTAAAATAAATAAAATGTCCATTAATTAAAAACAAAATTGTAATTATAATTGAAATAATAAATTTAACGGTTTACAAACTATTACAAACAATTCTTAAATCCACAGAAGTACTTTCAGTTAATTTCTTAAACCTGCCTCAACTGTCATTAAATTCAAAAACAAAAGTGGAAGCAAACATCATCAATTCAAATTCCATGTATCTCGTATTTTAATGTTAGCAGCTTGTCGATTTATTAAATGCATTTTATTCCTGTTTATAAAAATTTCCTCTTTAATTTTTCTTTTACTATGGTTTCTCTCTTCATGAAGAAGTTTCACATTTTCAAAATCAAATTTAAATTTATATTTACATGTTTTTTTCTTGATCAAAGAAAACTGAAGGAGATAAGTTTTACATTTGAGTTTGAAAATGTGAAAATTATTCATCAAGAGAGAAACCATAGTAAAAGAAAAATTAAAAAGGCAATTTTTATAAACAGGAATAAAATGCATTTAATAAATTGACAAGCTGCTAACATTAAAATAGGAGTTTCATGGAATTTGAATTGATGACATTTGCTTCCGCTTTTGTTTTTGAATTTAATGGCAGTTGAGGCAGGTTTAAGACATTAATGGAAAGTACTTCTGCTGATTTAAGGATTGTTTGTAATAGTTTGTAAACTGTTAAATTTATTATTTCAATTATATATATATATATATATATATATATATATATATATATATATATATATATAATTCAAAACAATACAATAATTAATACAGTAAAACAATATTTTAAAAAAACAAATATATACCAATTTAATAGAAGTACTTTCAACTATCTATGTAGTCATTGTCAACTAGATTCAAATTGTATTAGAAAAAACCATTACAAATGTAAACAAAAAGTAATACGTCATACATCAATTTTCCCACAATTCATTAATTTTTATATTGGCGGCCTGTCTATTTATCAACTGTTGCTTTTCACTTTTTCTTAACATAGCTTCTTTAATTTTGCGTTTATTATTATTTCTTTCAATACACAAAATCTTAACTTTATTAAAATCAAAATCAAAATTGATGTATGACGTATTACTTTTTGTTTACATTTGTAACGGTTTTTCTAATACAATTTGAATCTAGTTGACAACGACTACATAGATAGTTGAAAGTACTTCTATTAAATTGGTATATATTTGTTTTTTTAAAATATTGTTTTACTGTATTAATTATTGTATTGTTTTGAATAATTATATATATATATTTTATTATAATTGGAATACAGACATTGATTAATAATTTATATACATATATATATATATATAAATTATTAATCAATATATATATATATATATATATAAAGTAAATGATTTCTAAAGTGAGTGTTGGTTGGTTAGGAAATAGACTAAAATCTAATATTTTGACAGACCAAATAAATAGAATTGAGATTATATCTATTACAATAAGTGTCATTTAAGCACAAGTAACTATTGATGATTATAATGTGTTTGATATAACAAACTAAATTTTGCTTCCTCACCATGGTTTTTAATAGTGGCAATTGTAATGGAGAATTTGAATATTATGCAGGATATTATGGTTAAAACAGTTATAAATGTGTATTTGAACCATTATTAGATTTCTTTGTTTATTTATTTTTAATAAGAAATGCATAGTTTTATTGTTATTATAAATGATTTAAAAATTTATTCAAATATTTATAAATATTAAATTTTGACTATAGTACATATTTTGAAATATTAAGTTATGCATTTAACCATTCTTTACCATAATAAATTCTGTAAGTAAATCATATATAAAATTTAAATCCAATATTTCACTGATACTAAAGCATTGTGTAATTTGATAAATATATGCATGTTAATGGAAATATTATTAACGATTGCAACAGTCTAAGATAAATCTATCTTAATTATGATTATTTGATAAAAGTTTATTTCTGATTTTAAATGTATGTGTAACCCATGTTATATATATATATATATATATATATATAACATGGGTATATATCTATTATCTAATATATATATATATATATATATATATATATATATTAGTTTTGATAATAGATTTAAACCTAGTTCACACTAGACAAAATCTCTGTATTAATATACTTTATGATCACCAGTAATATAATATATATTCAATATAATATATATTCAATAGCTCAATAGTTAGCCTAGTCTACAGTAGATCCATTTCAAATCCAGTTACCAGATTTTCTGTTGATTTATTTCATTGTTGATCATTCATGATGATGGATAGTTATTTCTTTTGAGTATTATTGAATGAGTACCTATACTTATTGATAATACTGGTGAATTTATAGTTAATTTTAGTTGCACTAGGGAGTTAACTGAGCTGATCTCAGAAAGATATCAAGAACTTTCATGCTCTCTTATAATATACTTTCATGTTTATGTATTAAATTTTATATTTAAATTTCATTATTTTAATTTTTTTATTTTTGAACTGAGATTGAAGATAATTTTCCATCACCCCACCTTCACCACCTGATTTCCCCACTATATATATATATATTGTAACCATCAACATTAATCAAGCTTAATACCTTGATGTCAGAGAACTACTATAATCAGACCCACCTTACTATAACCTAATTGACTGAAGGGATGTACCAATGCCTACCACATTGGCGCCAGGACCTGTAATAGAATTCTTTATCATCAATGACTTTAATCATTGGGCAGCCAAGAACTGTACCCATAGATCTAACTGAATGCTCCCATAATTGTGGTGCCAAGAACTATAACCAAAAGCATATCATGCCATCTATATTATGCACCAAAGACTATAACCAAAATCTGGAGCAAATTACCACAAACAAAACTAATGATATAACATAAAATTGTTATGATCTAATCTGGTCACAGCCAGGGTGTACCACGAAGACCTATCATAGTAGTATGTGAAAATACATTAGACAAATTATAAGTATGCAATTTTATTATCCTTCAAACCTTAATTTGCGATTTTTCATTGCATGAGATCTTATGGCCGACCATGGACAAGATGGTATAATTTGTGAAACTACTAAAGATTATGAATTTTAAAATTACATATATGATTTTAATACAAATGTTAGTCTAGGTAAGAGTTTGCAATAATAAATAAACATGGAATACTTGGGTTATTTTCTATAATTTAATAAATATCAATGAGACTCTTGTTATACTGATGAATGACAATTAAAACATTAAGTAAATACATTTAATCATGCCATTATCTGGTAAATCTGTTTATAAGTTTATAAAATCAATCAATTTTGTACCATGTACTCGAATCAACTACACAAAGATAAAATGATGGAAAAGGTAAATGGGATTTTATTGTACCTTACACATCATAAACTACCAAGGACACAAATCATTCAAATGTTTTTCTCAAATATTACTAAACTCTTATATCATGCTGACAATAGTATGTACTTCAATGCATGCTCTATTCAAGATATATGATTTCTGATTTTATGAATGACAAATAGCAACGGCACAGTAAGTTTAATTATAAATCAATATTTATTTACAATTTTTATGACTAATAAGTAATTGATGTTTAATGTAATAACTAAATACATAAATAAACAAATAAAATAAATAAATTATAATTCCATTGGCTTCCTTCAATAACATATCATAGGCACAGTTTTATAAAGCCTAATCATACATTATATTATAATTTGATATAATTGATGTCTTGAGGAAATTATACAAAAATTCAACATCAAATCATGAAATATCCAATGTGTCAGTTCCAGAACCAATAAACCTACACTGTAGACCTATAATAATGTAATAAATAATATTATATTTGTAGGATTTAGCTATAATGCTAATGCTAAATAAAATGAAAATTTAAACTTGAATTCAGATAAAATATTAATTAACAAATAGTTAGTTATTATGAGGTAACTTAGACAGAAAGTCCTGCTACACTTTATGACTTAACTTATAAATTATGCTTATAAATGGAAGAAGATGATTTTAGTAGAATAACCAAAATACTTTGCCCAAACTTATATTTATGAAGTAAAATCATATTCCTGTGGATGCATTCATCTACACATAGGAATTATACAACACTGAATGCCTTATGGATTTATACACCATCATAAAGCAATAAATATAATTACACAATTCCGCAGATTAACCACCAGTGCAGGAATGAGTGTAAAAATACAGAAAGTGGCAATTAATTAATCTGTGGATTAACCACCAGCACAGATTATTGCATTTTAACATTATAAAGCAATATTACTATTTACTTCATATTTAAAGAGCAAATATCATCCTCCTCAGTTATTCTGACCATTCAGAAAACACTAGCATTTTAGCAGATGTGGGTTCATGCATAATAAAAAGTGCTTCACTAATCAGGACAACTAATATATTAAATTATCTTGCTTAAAATAAAAACATAGCAACAATGTAATATAAGTGACATTAGTATAGGAATAGAACTCTGGAAAGATTCATAAAACACTTCATATGTTGACACATATCATAAATTCATTAGTAATTTTCAAGCTTTTTCGAAAGTGCTATTCCCTTGAATAAGTATTTTATTCAATCCCATTAATTTAATTTAAACCTAATAAAATATAACTGATGAACTTCACATACAAGTTCATATAACAATAAAATTAAATTCATTCATTCTTACTTAAATACATGAATTCTAGCAGGTGTACGTGTGACATAAATTAAATTGTACAGCATTTTATAATAATAAATATGATCCGTGAAATCCATGTAAAAATGTCTTGAACAATAAATACACAAAGTAATAATTATAATTATAGTTGAATTCCATAAATGTAATTATATCTATTTGTCTTAGTTATTATAAGCACTTTTAAATTAATGATTTTACGTGGCTCCATGAATATAAAACAATTCCAAAAACATGACATGCAGAGTTTAAATGAAAATGTTCTTCATAAGTTATTAAATTCTACATTTCTATATAAAACTTCCAAGTTTATAACATCCAGACTAATATTTATTTATCCATGTTTAAATTTAGGGATACTAATTAGAGCAAATAATTTAATAATTCCAAATTAACGATAAAAATTAGAAAGTAGTTTTAGTTAATTATTTGAAGACTGTTACCGTTATTCAAATAGTAAAGAAATTAAATAGCAAATACATTACTGGCAGTATATAGTTAAATAAATTAATCAATGCTATATTATTTTAAATTATAAACAGAAATATTAAACCATGTTAATAACTTTAACATTTAACTTTGATTTTAAACCTCTTCTTTTTTAAAAAGAAAGTTTTCATATCTAAAAAAACTTCTGTAGTTAAAACATTTATTTATGGTTGCCAAATTGTAGAATAATAAAATATTCCAAACATACCAGGATTCTGCAATTAATTCTGCTTTTAACTTTGAGAGTTCCAACATATTTTTAAATGTAAATATCGATAAAATTATTAGCGATTTTGATCCACTTGGCTAGGTGACTTGAACAGATTTTTAAATTTAGCACTTCATTCTATTATTAAATACCACCATTTTATGTTCACATTTGTAGAAAACTTTTTGGTAAATCTGTTTACTTATTAACTATTTTTAAAAAATAAGCTTATCATATTTTGCATACATTTTATTCTTACACCATTTTCTTTTTCTGTCCTGTCAGACAAGAATGCTATCATAATCGCGCTCTTTTTTTTTACACTGAAACACATACGTGGTCACTATATTTTTATCTAATAATTAAAAATTAGCTAAACAAATGGTTTTTTAATTCAATGAAAATAATTTCTAAGACTATTTTAAACAAATAAGAATTATTATTATTTTCAATCACATTTTACTAAATTTAATATGTGTTGTCAATTTCTAAAAAGTTAAACATATTTTGATACAAATCAGTGGATGGAAAGAAGCAATTTAAATACATTAAAATAACACAGACAATAAGTAAGGCAAAATATTACTTATTCTCTTTAATAAATTATCTTGAATGCAAGAAAATAATCTGTTCAAAAACACAAACCAAGGCAATCAAATCACCAAAAAGAAGACAGAGAAATTTTTATACCAGTTATATCGATCTTTATATTTTATACTAAAATATAAGGTTACATATATATATATATATATTAACCATTAGAAACACGTTAATACTTTGTCAAACCCAATATAGACAGCAATTTTAAACTGGTGTCAAGGCAACCTCCTTTTAACAATAGAAATGGAATTCCATCTCTATTAATGGTCCCACATATTTATATAGATACTAAAGATTGCAACTTGGACTACAAAGATTGAAATTATTGTTTCAAAGAAGTTTAAATAAATCTCCTTAAACAGGTAAATATAACATGTTCTTAATGTAGACTTCTTCTGAATGCAGACTTATAAATAGTCAATTCTAATATTACAAATTGCAATTTATAATTTTCAAATTGAACCCAAAGGATTACTTAAATAATAGTGTAATAATGCTCAAAGTTAAATTAGCTTTATTATTAAAAAGAGATTGCCTTAACACCAGTTTGAAATTCTTGATTGTTATTTACATTGGCATTATCTAAGTGTTGACTGGTTTCTATTGGTTATTTTTAAACTCATTTACCTTTGGGCATTATTACAGTTAATATATATACATATATATAAGACATATTTTGCAGGTTCATCCATGTTAAAAAAATTAAATATTAAAATACCAACGTTTCGACTTCATCACACAAGTCATCTAGTGGGTGATAAAAGGTTAAAGTTCTGCCAATAGCAAAAATGTTAAATTAAGAATGTTTTTTAAAAAAATATTTCCAAATAGGAGGAAGTTATATATATATTGTAATAAAATAAAAAGTTGTCCTATAGATTTTAGACATTTTATTACTGACATAAAGGAAAATAATGATAAAATATCTCTCGTTACTACTCTTAAAGTTAGAACACCACTGGTAATAAGATAAAAATGAGAATATACTGTTTTTTTATAACTCCAGATTTGGGATCCATTTCTAACAAATCAGATATGATAAAACCATAATAGAGTGATCCTGATTAATTATGCCCTGCCAATTATAGCATCATTTATAATAGAATAAATATGTGTGTATGCTACTCTTTGTTATAGCCCCAATCATTTAGGTAGTATTTGTAACTGATCGAAAATATGCAATGAGAAATAATATTTTTAATATAATCTCTGTAAAATATAGCTCAGTCCTTAGTTGCCCTAAATAATAGAATGAAAATTATTCCTGTAGTTAGACATCATTTATAACTAAATAAAAATATAATTTAAAAAAAATAATATTAATTTTATAATACTCTGTGAATAACGATATTATTCATAACAGAATAAATATGATATACTAAAGTAAATGGATACCAATCAATAACTAATTATTCAGTATTTAATACATTTTTTTTATTTAATTACTTGTATGAACTACCCTAAAACAAAATAGTGATGGCAATATTTATTATACCATCATGGAATCAAATAGTACTTGAAATAAATAGAAAACAAACAAGATCATCACTTCAAATATTCTAAATACAAATTTTACTTAAAATAGATTAAAATAAAACAATTAAATCAAACATCACTATCCCAAAACAATGATATATACTTAAGACAGGTTTCATTTATAATCAAATAAAATCAATAATAAACTACTAAACATCTTGATTTTAATATACCCCACTAATCAAACATTACTCATGAAAGTACAAAATTATACTAAAATTCATCTTTAAATAAAATAATTCATGAATAATTAAAATGAAAGCTTTACTGTATTATAAGTTTATTATATTTATAATATCTAAATAGACATACAATTCAATAATTAATTTCACATCTTAGTTTAATAAAATGATAAATAACAAATTATCCTTACTCAGATATTGTATACTCGTTTATTAAGTTTACTCTTGCTAATTAAATTAGTTATATTAAAATAAACTACTCAATAAGTATGTAATATCAATGTACCTATTAGATAATCTTGAATCAGTTATACTCATTGATATTAGTATATAAAAGAAACAGTATATTTACATTGGATATTTACTTAAGTACACTTAAATAATCATATCAATTTATAAATTTATGTAACTCAATTATTAAATCTATATTTTGTAACACTCAAAACATATAAAGGAATTATTCGCATTTATTGCAATTAAGTATGAGTATTAAATTTAATAGTAAATTGAATTTACAATCCATCTCAATTAAATTCAAATTTAATTAAAGCAAATCATTCTGAATTATAACAGAACAAAATATACTACTATCAATTCCATACTTGATTATGATCTTAATATCTAACCATAAACTAAATACCACATTTATTCAATAGATAATAATTTAGATAAGACACACAAATATTTGATTTTGATCAACATATATTGTTGTATCTGGTCGAATAATAACTATAGAATTCAATTCCAAAGAAATAATAATATAACCATGATTACATAATAATCTTGGGTTTTGATTTCTAGATCAAATGATATAATTGTTTCAAATAAATTTTATGACATAGACAGTTTATCTGTTCTCACCCATATTCATATTGCATTATTGAATAACAATCAGAAAAGTTTACTTGATTTAAGTTAAAATCAAATTTATTGATCAATAAGTATCAATGATGTAATTAAAAAAAAGACCAATAAGTCGAAAATAATTGATACATGCACAAGTGATCTAATTGAATGTAAAATAAATCATCAATTAACTTTAATTTCATATTTACATATGTGATTGCTTGTTAATTTTTAATTACTTAATAATAAATGCAAAACATATATATTTATGTATCATGAAGGTGTTGTGGAATGCTCATTTTTTTTTTCTTACAGACTTTATATTCAAAAAATTATCTATACAAAAATGAATGAGTATTTTGTTGAAAAAAATTTAAGAGGACAAAATAAAGTTATTACTTATCACAATAAAATCTTTTTAAACTTCCAATATGAATGATATAATTGAAGTTAAATTTTAGAATCACTAAAAGAAATTGAATCTTTTAAATTAAGCTAATAATTACTGTAACGTAAGATATAAGTACATCTTTATCATTTAGACATTTGGCATATAACTTTACTAAAAAATTCCATTTCTTCACCTGCTTCTTTTAATGTATTATTACCTGGAGCCTTTCCTTTCTTCATAAATTTAATTGCATGTCTCACTTCTTCATTTAAAATTCGGAAGATATAATAAATATAGGAGGTACTTGTTCTTTATTATTATATAATTCTTGATAGAAGTCTTCTACCCATTTCATGATGTCATCTCACTTTTGAGTAATAATTCCATATTTTCTTCTTATTGAAGATATAAATTTCCTACCAATACCAAAATGTTGTTTTACACTCTTGAGACTTTTATTCTCTTCTACAGCTTTCCTTGCTAATGATACTTTTTTACATCATTTTCAACTGTTTATTGCAAACCTTGTTTTAATCAAAATTTCCTCCTTTTTTTTTTATTTTACCCTATATGCACATTTTATTCAGCCAATATCATTTATTTATTTATTCTTATCAATAATCACTGAGTTATTATTTAGAAATAAATTTGTTCTTGTTAATTATAACAGACATCATTTCACGATAAATTCATTAGAAATTACATGTTTTAATATATTTCTGTAATTATCTTTTGATGGCTGAATCAAGTAAAATGTATTTTTATTGCAAATATTAAAATTAAAACGATTTTCTACTAATAATAACTTTATCAATAAGTAAACTCTTTTATAATCTCATAAAATATTCTAACATTTGTCAATGCTATTTTAAGATAATTTTGCTACAAAAAAAATATTACTCTTAATTTTTAATTATGATTTATCCATATAAATTCTCACACTTTTCAATAAAATAATATAAATGATGTATTTCCAATATAACTAATTTTAGTTTTATTATGCTAAACTTTCTTTTCAGATAAAAGTGATGATTAAATGGTTTGATGAAACTCATAATAAAATATGAAGTGTATCACTGAGAACTAGTTTTAAAAATCATCTTAATATTAAGCTAATATTTAATAAAATATATTGAGTTGATGAAATAATGTTTTAGTTTTATTACTGTTTATATTATGTTAGCATTTTATTCACATTATATTTAAATATTTTATATTTGACATATTTTAATGTTCATATTGCATTCTAAAAAAAAACGTATGTTACATATTTTCACCCTTATTTAAATTTAGTACCTTATAATACTTTACACTAACATAAAATCTATTAATAAAAACCCAACCTACATAATAAGAACATATATAATAATGCTTTGAATGAGTTGATTCTCCTCTTTGCTCATATTTATTCATGTGCTGTGTGAAAATCTTTTTGTATGGATTGTAATGTTTATTTCATAAATATAATGTATACTTTATATTCTGCATCATAGTTAATGTTTATCATGGTTTATTTGTTGCAAATTAATAATTCTTTTAATTGATCATTAATCAACTTGATTAATATTTTCCTATTTCAATTATATATATATATATAAATACAAGCGTTAACAAGTTTTTAACTTGATTTTGTTTTTCATAAATGTACCTTTGAGGTCTTTCTTGCAATGATATATATTGCAGAGGCTTTTACTATGTGGTGATGCTGAACTGATATCAGACCCATGTAGCTATCTGGCTTGCTATGCTGAGTTTGAAGACATTAACGTGTATAAAAAATTCACGCTTGCAAGCTGAATAGAAACTGTTTCATAAACGCTCAGAGTTTGTGTTTAGCTCTAGTTCTTATTCCTGTCTTTCACTGACGATAGAAAATAGCTTGAAATCATGATCTGAAAGTGGAATTAAAGTTAGAGATAGTGAATTCATTCTCTGACATTTATGTAAACGAAATATGCTTGACGGTGTTTTTGGTAGAACGCCATCTGTTGACATAAATACAAGCATTAACAAGTTTTTAACTTGATTTTGTTTTTCATAAATGTACCTTTGAGGTCTTTCTTGCAATGATATATATTGCAAAGGCTTCTACTATGTGGTGATGCTGAACTGATATCAGACC
The DNA here is from genome assembly GCA_028023455.1 of Epiperipatus broadwayi. Lineage (NCBI taxonomy): Eukaryota > Metazoa > Onychophora > Udeonychophora > Euonychophora > Peripatidae > Epiperipatus > Epiperipatus broadwayi. The sequence goes on from JAQFVV010012847.1 coordinate 513,181, forward strand.
CATGTAGCTATCTGGCTTGCTATGCTGAATTCGAAGACATTAACATGTATAAAAAAATCATGCTTGCAAGCTGAATAGAAACTGTGTCATAAACGCTCAGAGTTTGTGTTTAGATCTAGTTCTTATTCCTGTCTTTCACTGATGATAGAAAATAGCTTGAAATCATGATCTAAAAGTGGAATTAAAGTTAGAGATAGTGAATGCATTCTCTGACATTTATGTAAACGAAATACGCTTGATGGTGTTTTTGGTAGAACGCCATCTGTTGACATAAATACAAGCATTAACAAGTTTTTAACTTGATTTTGTTTTTCATAAATGTACCTTTGAGGTCTTTCTTGCAATGATATATATTGCAGAGGCTTCTACTATGTGGTGATGCTGAACTGATATCAGACCCATGTAGCTATCTGGCTTGCTATGCTGAGTTTGAAGACATTAACGTCTATAAAAAATTCACGCTTGCAAGCTGAATAGAAACTGTTTCATAAACACTCAGAGTTTGTGTTTAGATCTAGTTCTTATTCCTGTCTTTCACTGATGATAGCAAATAGCTTGAAATCATGATCTGAAAGTGGAATTAAAGTTAGAGATAGTGAATGCATTCTCTGACGTTTATGTAAACAAAATACGCTTGACGGTGTTTTTGGTAGAACGTCATCTGTTGACATAAATACAAGCATTAACAAGTTTTTAACTTGATTTTGTTTTATATATATATATATATATATATATAACGTTGATTTGTTTTATATATATATATATATATATATATAACGTTTGTTAATTAAAAATATTATAACAATTAGGTATATTATGAGGACTTGAACTCAACCTTTCAAACTCCCAATACATATCCATTCTATCTTATACAAATTAGACACATGATCACATATATGAAAAAAAGGCAATGATCTCCAATATATGAATTTTGTGCTGAATCAGCACTCATCAGTTAGTCCAGACCACCATCTCCCACACATATATGTAAATTCAATCAATACTCAGTTTATATTAAGATAGAAAATATTCAAATTTCATCTATGTAATTAAATGGACAAATTGAGGTCCTATATGTGAGGATCATATTAATTTAAGGTCAATACAGGATTGACAATAATATTTGCATCAAAGAGAGATTTGTATATACCATCAACAGATTTTCAATAAAATGGATGACTGAACAGTTGGAGAGTGAAGAAGATTGAAGCTTATCCATTAAAGTTTGAAGATTTGCTATTTTAATATAAACTGAGGACTAATTTATATGTGTGTAAAATATGGTCATCTGCATCAACTGATGAATTCTGGTTCAGCATTATCTTTTTTCACATTATACAGCTATATGTTTAATTTGTATAAGATAAATTGGATAGGTGTAGGGAGCTTGAAAATCTGAGTTCAAGTGTCTTATAATTACATTAAGTTTAGTATAGACAACTTAAAAATTACATATTCAGCTTGTATTCTTCCCATCACTCTTCTGTATAATTAAATGGACATATTAAGGTCCTATTTGTGAGGGGTCAAATTGATTTAAAGTCAACATGGGTATGACAATAATATTGGTATTAACAAGGGCTTTGAACATTCTATCATCAGATTTTCCATGAAATGGATGATTCAAGAATTGAAGAGCACAGAAGATTGAAGCTTGTCCATTAAAGCTTTAAGATTTGCTATCTTAATATAAACTGAGTACTGATTGTATATAGGTGTGGAAGATGGTGATCTGAACCAACTGATGAGTGCTTTATTAGTATATTTTATAATAATGTATCCAGTTCAATTATATTTTAACTTTTTTTTTTCAAAAATATTAATGATATTTGTTTGATATCCCATCTTTGTATTTTGCTTTTAATTTTTTCTTGTTTCCTTCAATAAATACATCTCCATATAAAACCTATTTTGCTTTTTTGCCAAGCAACAACTCCTCATATCCTTATGCAAACAATTGTAAAACGTATCTGTTAATAATTTCGTTTTCAAACAAGTAGGCATATTTCATTTTAATATTAGTTTGTTATTACTAAAAGCACTCCATGCTAATTTAATTCTATGATTAAGCTTATTTATTGTTCCTCCAACTGTTTTAATAATATGAGTAAGGTATTTATAAAATATTAACTACTAATTCATGTTTATTAATCTTTATTTTCTTTTACTATAAAACCCATTAAATATTATTTAAAATGTTTAGGCATTTATCTTTATATATATATATATAATTATGGATATATTACATAGAAATTAGTAAGATAGATTTTCGTAAAAGTAACAATAATAAATTATTTATAAAAAGTTGAACAAAATTCTAGACTTTACGAGTGATTAGAACTTTTTTTTTTCTTTTAATGGAGTTAATGTCCCTGAGCAGATACAAAACTATCAAAATGTCATAGTCAATAGAATGTAGAAAAAAAAATATATAGAAGGATGGGAAGAAAAAATTCAAAGAGATAAAGATATTAAATTTTTTCCAAAAAGTAGTTATCTACAAATGTTAATACAAATGCGCATAAATAGAGTATGAAGTCAGATAAAATGTTTATCTATTAATTTTAAACATTTTAAATTTAAAAAAAAAAATGATTCTAAAAATAATTCTACCAGGTGACTTTTTTTTAAGTAGCTTTTTCCAGATCTCTTTAGTGTAAATAATGCGTTATTTTTAGAACCATGAAAGTATTTTTTTCAAAATATAAAAATACCTCTTCTCCTATTTGAATTCTTCAAATATAATATTTAATTGTAAAACAATATAGAATTTTTATTTACTTTTTAATAATTACTTTCAATATATAAATAAGCACATTTATTAAAGACGCACAAAAAAATTAGGGATTTAAATTATTGTTCAAGTACAATCTTATATTAAAAAAAAAAACAATATTATAAAAAAAATTGCAAAAGTAATTATCTTATAAAATTAACAGTAATGATATTAAAAAGGTGGAAAATAAAACTTAAATAGAAAATAATAATAATAATAATAATAATAATAATAATAATAATAATAATAATAATAATAATAATAATAATAATAATAATAATAATAATAATAATAATAATAATAATAATAATTAAAAATTAGTGTATAAAATACACAAAAATAAAAACAAATAAAAATAGCATTATGTATAAAATGTTTAATACATTTAATAAGACATAAAAACATGCATTTAAAATCAAATCAGTAAAAAGAAAACAAAACATTTTAATAATTATTATTTAAATAACTAGAATTGATGTAAAAAATGCAAAATATTGCCAAAGCAATAATAAATAAATAACATTTATATTGGTGACACTAATAATTCAATAAAAATTAGATAATCTAAACAATTAGGTTAAAAATATTTACCAACATTTATACATATATGAATTTGTTGAAATTGAAGATATTAAATGGGTAAATCATACAAAACAAATTAGATTATTAAACAAAAACATTTTTATTAATTAAATAATAAATGTAATAAGTGTACTTATATGTAACTATAGAGATTCGCTATTTCTATAAATAAAATAGTTTCATGCTTTTGAAAACTCATGACATTTTCATATTCATAACAACATTAAATAGAATTATAATAGAGACAGGAGTGTAATTACATATATTTGAAGAGATTTAAATTTATTTAAATTCAGTATTAAATATTTAAATTATAGCATCCATTTTTGGAGAGAGGAAAGGATGAGTCTTTGTGGTTGATAGAATTTGTATTATTGGCTATATAGCAGGCCTTTCTTATTTTTTCTTTGGATCATTTTTTTTTATGTATTGAATGATTGTGTAAGAAAAAATAAATTTATGTCCTGTTATCTTTTGGTGCTCAAGAAATGTAGAGCTATGTTCTGGCATGTTTGAAGTTCTTTTGTATAAGGATTAGTGCTATTTTTGCAGTTGTTCAGTATTCAATGAATTGAGGAGGGGTATAGAAAGCAAGGTGATATGTTGAAGAGAATATTGTTAAGTTATATATGTATGTATGTCAGAGGAAGCCAATGGGATCAAGGATTAAAATTTAATTTTCTGTAAAATTGCATTATTTTCCTTATTAAAAAACCATGCTCAAATTCAATCAATATTAAATTCTTAATGTATAAGTTTATGTTTGCCTTGTGGTAGATACCATGCTTACCTAGAGTGTAGTTCCAGGATAAAAAGGAGGATAGACTGGCTAGATTGTGAGATCTATGTACAGTTGAGTCAAGATGCATGAACCCACAAATTTCCTGCAGTTTAATGTACATAGAATAATTTAGGTGTGTTTCTTTGTATAATCAAATCCAAATATTTAAGACAATGGTGTGGGTCTTATCAATTTATTATAAGCAGTAACACTGAATGGCTTTGTAGATTTGCTTTAATATTTTGAATGTAAAGTTCAGGGGCAGCTGTCAAAATGTCATTTACATACCATGTATATATTAGATCTCAAGTATGTACAATATATGAAAGAACAACAGTATTTTACAGAAAATTAAATTCTACACCCCCACCCCTCACTGTTGATGATAGAATATGGATTTTTCTGCCATACCTACCTACCATAACCAAAACTTTAGTAAAACATTCTCTTCAATATATTGCCTTGCTTTCCATACCCTCCTTTGAATCATAAAAAAACTGAACAACTCCAAAGATAGACTTGAACCTGAACTTACCCTTAGAACTGTTTACAAAATTAAGTGCCCCAAACTGATAAAGCTGGAAATATGTTCTGCATATTTGCACTTCATCAGAATGGGTTTGAACACAAATTATCGTAATGGACACCTGCCTCAAGCATTAGTAGTTGTGTAGATATATAGATGTATGGGTACACAGCTCTAAATGGATCTCTACTAAAAGTTAAATGAATGATAAATTAAATAAATGCTTATTTTGATAAATTATTAAGAACCTTTAGTATCATCTACCCTTTCAACTTGCATGTGTGTATGAAAATCAATATTTGTATAATTTATAATATTTTGAGAATTTTATATTTTGTATATTTTGATAAATCTATTAATAATTTATATAAGACATCAATTTATAATATGTGACTAATTTATAATTTGTCTAAATTATAATACTTTATAATATTCTACAGCAACTTCCTAATTTATGCACAATATTTATCCAACATTTTATCTTATATTTTGTATTTTAACAATTTTACTAGCCACACATATGTAAGGCTGATTAATTTATGATTTAATTTATATTTGGTAAATATGTATCATATTTTGTAATTTTATTACTAATAATTTTGTATAGAATAAATTAACATTAAGAGTTACAACAATGTAGATCAACTTCGGATCTCAACCATGCAAGTTTGAAAGAATGGCCAGCAGGAATTTTATCAGATTCAAATCTGAACAAAATATATGGAAACAAAAGTTCATATCTGTTCCCAGATATATGTGACTTTAGAATTTTCATCTACTAAAGAAAAATGCAAGTTTTTATATAATTTAGTAAATGTATGTCTTTTAATTTATTTAAAGATTTTTATAAACAAAATTTAAAAAACTGCTATATTGAGGATATACCATCTGATTTCTTTCAACTCTACATACATTTGTGTGATCGGTGTCTTCTGATTGTTGATAGTGAATTTTATAAACTGTATTCCTTAAGTTGTCATAATTTTATGAAGCCTTTATCATTAAGGTCAAAGGATACTAGTTTCTGAATTTTGCTCCAAGAATCCGTGAAGTTGAATTGTAAGTCGTCAATTAAACATTGAAAATTTTAATAATTTTTAAGGTTTTGTTTGAACAATAAGTGTATACTAAGTTAATATAAATCGCGTGACTTTTTGATTTATTCTAACATCTTGAGAAGGTTCATTTTGAACGAAAATCGATTTGATGCAAAATAAATTTATTATTATTTATTAATTCAAATATAGTTGTCTATAATATTTATTTATATTTTTATATTAAAGTATTTTATGAAGACAACATAATGGATTTTAATTCCATCATATATATATATTGTACCGGTATAAATACATCTGTTTCAATATATATATAAATATGGGGGGTGATGATCTGGACCATCTGATTTGTGCAGGTTCAGCATGAAATACTTATACTGGAAATCTTTTTTTTTCACATATATTGTCATATCTATTAGTTATATGAAACAAAGTGGATGGCTGAAAGGAGCTTAAAAGTCTCTGCTCAAATCTATATTATATATTAAAAAAGCATACATAAACTATATATAAAAACTAACTAAAGGAGGTACATTAAAAAAAAACATTAAACCCGATCAAAAAAACAATTATATTTTAATAAAGAAAACTTGCTTAGCTACCAATCAATTGGGGGGGAAACAAAATATTGTATAGAGAAGAAAAGATACAAAGAAGAAATTTTTAAAATAAAATGCTCACATAAATATGGTGAACAATCCTATTAGTCAACCTAGCGTGACTATGCATAACGTATGGAAACCATTAATCAATGTTGCTCTCAATAAAAATTTGAAAAATCTGAAAGAATATCATAGACAAGTATTTTAATTTTTTACTGACAGTTTCTTTTGGCAGGATGGCTCAGTTTGTTAAAGCAGTTCCTTAAAATTCAATATTCAATAATCTAAGAGTCCAGGTTTGATTCTCTTGCTAGTACTGTCCACTCAAAACATTGTGCATATACCAACCTGTGTGCTATTACTAACATTTGAATGTATTTGGAATATTTAAATAAAGTTAATTTTTTGTAAAGACATTCAATACTTATATTAGGTAGTGAAAGTAGTCCAATATATAAATACAATAATTACTATTCTATAATAAGGATGAACTCAATAAATAACATTGTAGTGTGCATTTTTTTCTCATAGACTCATCAAAATATTTTATTTACCAATTACAACAGGAAATTAGAAAATGTCTTTATGATTATCATGGAATTACAGAGCCACATTCAGCTGGTGAGCCATAATTTACCAACCCCTGATTTAGTTTTTAAATATAATCTAATTTCAAAAAATAATATAGATAACTAAACTTTTAGTGCAGTAATAATATAAATAATTTTAATGAACTGATGACTTCATTAATATAAATCTTGCAATATTTAAAATATAAAAAACATATAGAATAAAATGAAAAGAGCATAAAGTAAAATTAAAAGAGATATGAAAATAACCAAATAGCACATAAAGAAGAAAATAGATGGAGAGATAATATTAAAAAAATAAATAGCAGATAATTAGAAAATCATGGAATGAAAAAGATTAAGGCTGGAAAAAGAGCATATCCAAAGCAGACTACAAGCAGGAATTCACAGTGATATAATGGAATTAGAAGTCTGAATTGAAGTTTGAAAAAAAATGTGAATGCACTGTGGGAGATTAAGAATTTTAAGAAACATTAAAATATATTAGGCAACAAATAATATCCTTAGAAGACACAATATCCAAATTGTGTTATACTGCAATAAAATAAAAATATTAATTTTAACCATGCAATTGAAGACATATGCTCTAAATGCTTCCTTGGAATAAATATAGCATGAAAGAAAAATGAATAAATTTGAAGTAGTGGAAAAGTTAATTCAAGGAAGAGTCAATGAAGTGAAAAAGTTAAAAAAAGTTCATTAAAAAAAGATGTTAATGGCCCAGAATAAAGATGGAAATGTTTAATATACCAATATCAAAAGAATATCACCACATAGGGTGTGAAATAAATTTATTAGAGATCTGTTTTGGGATGATATCTGTAAAAATAGTTTTGCCAAATAAGACAATCTAAATAATTTTTTCTCCTAATAAATCCACTGGGTGAAAAGAAAAAAAATCATGATACCACACAATTATTATATAAATGCACTAAAAACCAGTAGAGCTCATTATTTGAAAAAAAAAAAAAACAACTGCTGCATTTAGAGATTATGATACTCAATAATTGTTGAGTGAAGAATGTAAAAATGAGGTAAGATACTATTTCTTCCAGAAAAATTTTATTAAAAACTTAAAAAAAAAAATTATTTTCAGATATTTTAATGGTTGGTATCCAAACTGAGTCCAACCACATATTTGAACAAATAGTTATAGATACAATAATAAAATAATAAAAAGTTTTGACCTATGAAATATTCACATCAGTTATGTATAAGTTTAGAAAAATATGGAATAAAAAATATAAAGAAAATGGAATTCATGTAGCATAACTATCTACAATTAGTATATAAAGAATCAATAGAACAATCAGTTAATTAAAAATATTTTTAGTCATGTAAAATTACATACCAAGAAAAATAGTAAAATGGGAATCAATTTACTAAACAAATTGAAAACCACTTCGATAAACGTAAATCAATTCATTTCCTTCTGGTACAAATGTCACCCAAAGAAAGGCAAAAAAATATGAAAATCCTATGTATAGAATACAATTAGAAATCTTATTTTTTGTTGCTATGGTTCAAATTTCACTGTAAAAACTTATTATCATGGTAAAGATTATTTATATATCTTCCTAATTACCTTTATTAAATAATAAGTTACTGCTGTATTCTTTCATACATTTGTACATCTGATATCATTTACATATTTTTGTATAGTTTTGCCAACTGATTTTTTTATTATTATTTTTACCTACTTCATGTTTCATTCATCTTTTAAAAATATTGATAAATTCAGAAAATATAATAATTATAGGAGATATCTATTATACTACTTTTTGTCGACATCTTTCACATATTTACGATATTAACTTTATTTTTAATAATAATTTTATAATTTCTTTTTATCCTGAAACAACTTTTCTTTTCTATAACATTTTTGCCAATTCACAATTATATTTTCTTAAAATGTTAGTAAGTTTTTTATATCAATTTATAGAACTCCAAGTAATATTGCTTTTTATATAACTTTTTAAAAATATTTTTGATATTTTTTTTTTTTTATACAGTGTCTGATCTCAGTTAAAAATTATTGAATTACTATTTATTCATACAACATAGATATCTTTGTAGAAACTTGTAGTAAAGATTATTTATCTTCTTACTAATTTCAGGCAAGACTAGATTATTTTTGAAGTTTGTTACTATTTTAAAATGTTTAAAATCTTTTAACTTAATTCACTGGAATGGTTTTGAAGGCTAAGAGTATTAACTCTTAATATTATCTTAATATTTTCCAATTCTTTGGTTTTGCATTAACAATATTTTACATCTCACGAATCAATGAACACTTCCTGAATTGAATATATTAAAAATGTGAACTTCAAATACATAATTTTTCTTAGTTAAAATAAAAATCAAAGACATTGTAACTTCGTTTGCAAGCTTTTATAACCATTTCCATTTATCATTGAAAATCGATTTTACAATACTGTATACAATAATTCTTTTTCTACAAACTACATAAGTATATACTTTATCTCATTTTTGTCCCATAATAAAAGTATCCCCATTTTTGTTTCTCAATCATTTTCCAATTCTAGTATTAAACTCTTCTATGGCAATTTTAAATTATGGTGTAATATGATCAAACACACTTCATATATCTATATAAATTTGTAAATGCTCTATTTCAATTTAATAAGAACATGTTACAGCACAAATCTGTACTATCTGCAATTAATATCCTCCATTAAGTTGAAAAACTGATTTCTCACCTGTAATATTGTAATGGTAAGAATTGTCCCTCCACGTAACAAAATCTAGAACACAGACAAAATACACTAAAGCTGAGTGAGTAAGGATACTGGGATCCCGAATCCGACCAACATTCAATCTATTCACCTCTGCTCAACTATCTAATACCCTATGGATGACACTTCTCAACTTATACAGACATTTAATTTAACCTCGGTCTGGCAGTCACTCAGGGTGGAACAACAAGAGTCGTAAATTAACTAATTTAATACTGATTTGGTCAGATATACACACATATGACTAAGTGATTAATTAATATATCAATGACTGCTTATAAAATATAATAGAATGATCTACCTATAGATATAATGATGTATGTGCAATTAAATCTAGAGCTAGATAAAATGAATTTGCGGACAATAAAATCATGAAAACGAGTTATATTTTAAATATTAATTTAATAAAACTGTAACACATAGTGAAATTAAAATATACAAAATTATGTGAGGAGAACGTGAGATATTATGCTCGTAGGCGTTATATAACTAATGAGATTAATGTTACATATCTCATTATAAGTGTTTAATAAAGTGTAGTGTGGTATGGGAGTTTATGCCTATATTAATATGCCAAATTTCTAGCTCTCATGTAGTCTGCTAGATCATATGGAACTTTATAGCCAAAGTTATATAACTAACTTAATAGCGCTCTTATGGCATTTATCTATATTTACAGTTAAATCGAGCATGTAATCAAGCTCAGAGATAAACAGGTTAGCATGTTAACCTAGATTAGGGTATACACTAATGCTAGATGAGCATTTAATATAAAAGGAGAGAAAACTGGTTTATAATAGGTTTACCAATATATTCTATGGCACATATTAAAATATTGATTAAGTGAAAAGGTGCGAATGGGTCATTATTCATGGGCTTCAGCATCAAATGTTCCATTTGCCCTAAAACTGCTCAACTTGCTATGATTAGGAACATTAGTAGTTCAGGAAGTTGGATAAGCATTAATTATAAATCATCTAGGTCCTTGTGCCCTAGTTCTAAAAGTGTGTGCTTTACCTGAACTAAAGTAGATAAGTGTGACCTCCACTATCAACTTGTCAATAATCATGCAGCAAGCAGATAATTGTACATTGCATACTTTTTAAGGACACATCCACAACTTATACACATATATAATGCAAATACGTAAAGTTATATTATCGTGCCTTAAAATTAGATAGTTTCTATTTGCATATCTATACAATCCAGTTCTCAAATTTAGAATTTTAAATATACTATTTAAGGACTAACTTAATTAGTAACCTAGTTTAATATTATCACCTGCATCTCTACATATATAAATCTAAGGAGGACAAAGCATATTTACAGGGTAATTATGAATAAAACATTAAAATATGCTTTGAGAATATCTCTGTGGCTAGTCCTATGATGTACAAGTTACCTATATAAATAGTTATAATCCATAACTAGAATTAAGCAAACTACAATTTTAACTAGATAACTGATTACTGTAATATTAATACCCAAAAATTAATCAGTAAAATAATATGATCTCGAAACAGCGAGTAAGAAAAAAAAAAAAATTCAATTATTTAATATTTATTATAGTGAAGATTTAAAATTATCTTCACAGATCGATAAGCTAAAATTATATTTATAAATACTTGCGGTTTCGAGTCATTTGGCATATCAAATACATATAATATTAAAATGATAAAATCATAAAATAAATTGGGTAGATTTAGAAATAGGCATAAAAAGACTGCAGAAAATTATACATTTAGTTTAAAATAGATTAGAGTTTTACATTTTAACAGAGAATTCAATATTATTAGTTTTACATTCAGACAAGATTTAAACATTATCATTTTATAGCTTTCTTGTAGGCTTTTAGAAAAGGTGTTTGGAAAGGCACATTTAATAAATAGCTAGCTTTTAAAAGAAAGAATCGAAAGTCACAGTTTATAAACAGAGCTCTGTGAGAAAATTTGCCATTCAGTTGTTTTCATTGCAGTTAGTTTTGGAGCACTTGGGAGGATATTAAGTTGACACTTTTGATGATGATTTAAAGTCAATGGAGACTTTTCCACAGGTGGCTTTGCTGGTGTATGACATTAGGTTTTATCGGACCAAAGTTCTTCCATTCCCTGGCTATGGAGAGGGGTCAGTTATTGCCCTTCTACTTGACCATTTTGAAGATAAAATGAGTGTAGGTTCTGCTTACAACTCACTTATTATATATATGATCGAATACTTGGCAACAAAACTTTTAGTATTTATACTTTTCAAACTCTGGCCAACTGTTATTTTTTACAAGCTTGTCCGTAGCTGAAAAGTCCATTTATTTATTTTAGCAAAACATATTTAATAGCTACAATCAGTAGAAAAACTCATTTATTTATTTTAGAAACACATTTTTAATTATAACATGTAATTTAGATTTTGTTTTCCTGCGAATTTTATTATTCACATCTTATATTTACAAAATCAAGTTCACGCTATTTTAGGACCAATGCGTGACCTACGTTAACATTTGTTTACCAAGTAACAAATAAAAGTTGTTTGATAATTAGTATAAACTAATTTTATAACCATACATGCAGAATAACAGGAAATATACATATGTGATTTTGGTAATACAAAAATAAAATTGGCTAAATAATTTAACTAAAATATTTCTTAAACTAGAAATATTTATAAAATGAATATACATATCTGTAATATATACCAATAACATAATAATTTAAACTAAAATATTTTTTAAATTAGAAATATTTATAAAATGGATACATATATATATATATATATATATATATATATATATATATATATATATATATATATATATATATATATATATATATATATACTATTAAACTACAGACATACCGCTCACATATATATACGTGATTCTGCATATATAGTAATTCGAGATTGTTTAAATGGGTACTCTGAGAGGGTTTAAACCTGGCATATGGATAGATGTGTGGATAAAATAAGTGAAATGGGAAGATGAATGAAACTGACCATTTCAATATATAGTCGATCTTTACAATGTTGTTCAAATCCCATTCACTAATAAAATGTATGCCCATTTTAAAAGATAATTAAACACTCTTTTTTAAAACTAAATAAACTCAAAAATGACCCATTTAATATAAGAAATTGTTGATATCTAAATAAAAGGTTATTATCAAATAGCAGCCTGAATTTGGCTGCCATCCTCTACAGCAGCTATTGATTATATAGTCCTGATGGAATTTAGGCTATAATTTAATTTTGTCTGTCACCCAATGTAAATCTCTAAAAAAATATTGATTTTATGCATTCATTATGCCTTCAAGAAAACTCAGATGATATTTTAGTTAAGAATTATGGCAAATAAAAAAATCATGGAATTGTTTTATGCTAAGTTCAGAGATCAAAAGGCAACAAAATCGCCATACTGGCTGATGCATATTAATCAGCATACTGTTCTTTTTCATCTAACATATATTCTTGCTCACTTTTTGCAACCATGTATATATATATATATTAAAGCACTTTTTATAACCATGTATATATATATATATTAAAGCAAAACCTATAAATAAATAACCCCTATAGCTAGTTTAGGGCATTCCAGCTATATACATTAGCATTTATGGTTATAAAAAACATCATTAAAATAACACTGTTAATGTTCCAAAGTAAATGGACAATTATTTATCCAACTATATTGTTTATTGAAAAAAATATTCACTATATTTAGAAAATATGCCTCTTTAACTTTTTCCTCTTCAAATTATTTTCCGTATGAAATATCAAAACAAAAATATCCATTGCAAAAAAATCTTTAAATCTTTCCATACAATAAATTAATTCTTAAAGAATAGTTCACGTTCATTAATCGTGTTTTAATACGTCGTTGCGGCACACTATTATATCTTGGCTTACATTTTCATACCACTTTATATATAACATTACATTTGTTTACATATATTATATTTACACATATGTCTGTAACAAGCTTAATACATATATATATATATATATATATACGCGCACATAAATATATATATATATATATATATATACGCGCACATAAATATGCTTTATGTATTTTGTTATTATTATTACATTTGCCAGCAGAGTTATTTGAAATTGTTAAATTGAGAACAGAAATCAGCTACAAGCTGCTTCTCATGCTAAAACTTAATTGGAAAGTGTGAAAATATTTATGAATTTTAAATTAGGCACACTCATTATATTGGCTCTTGTAAGAAATAAGTAAAAAACTTTAAATAGTTTCTCAATAAAATTCCGAAGGCAATAAACCTAGAAAAGAGAAAAGAGAAGAAAAAAGAGCTCAATTTTAAACCTGTGAATGTGAAATAATGTGAAATGAAAAACTTCAAATGGTGAACTATTAATAATGATTTCTATTATTATCAAAACATTGAATATAAAAGAAAAGTTAGCTCTCCTCTTAGTTAATCAATACTAAGGATGAGAACTGAGCCATCCTCCATCCAAATACTCAAGGTGCTCTTACTGCAAAAAAGGTAAAAGCATCAGATGGTGCTTTAGAGTGGGTATAAAGAGAGTCAAAGGATGTCTTTTCTACGATGAAGACTCTTGCCATGTTGATAGTAGATCGATAACTAGTGATAAAACATCAGGCAAAATGAGGATTACACTGACTATACAGTTTTCAATGTCTCTTCTTTTAAAAAAACAAAAACCTATTTTATTTACTCAATATTTTATTGGCCATGATATGGAATAGCTAGAGGCTAGGCTGTAACACAACCTCGTTTAACCTAAGGGTATTGAAGTTAGAAAAAATATCCTTCAGTTACTTTTTAAGAAAATTATCTACTTCAGCTCATATATATTTCATTATCAAAATTATTTAAAATTATTTTCTTTAAAAATCACTCAATAAAAACTAATCACAAGTTTATATCATTTCTAATATATAATTTTAAAAATCAATCAAAATAATAATAATAATAATAATTTATTGTGTTTTTTTTTTTTTTTTTGCACGGAGGTTCGAGCACCAGAAGTTAAAGAGGTGTCGCGATCCAAGGAAGAAGAACTCCAGAGAGTGCCATTGTATTGTACCAAATCACGCAGGGAAGCTAAAAGTATTAATAAAGCAATTTTAAATAATATGAGTTAACTCTTTAAATACTGAAATTTTTTCTTTACACTTTATTATATAATCATTCATATGTGACCATTTTAAAGATGCAAATATGCTGCTAAAATTTATTATATAACTAAAAAATCATGTTATAAGAGTATCAAGGATGGCAAAATACTACTGATGATGATAAAATTTTATTGTTAAGTGAAATACTTTGATGCTTAGTTATTCAACCACTTTAAAATAAAATAACTTAGCACTGATATTCTACACATACGTGCCATTATCATTTTATATATATATATATATATATATATATATATATATATATATATATATATATATATATATATATATATATATATATATATATATATTATAAACAAAAGAGAGACAAAAACTTAATATATATATATATATATATGAAAAGGCATATGATTCTATAAACATTTCTTCAGTCATTAAAGCATTGGATCATCAAAGTATAGATCCAGGATATTGTCATATTGTAAAGAATATTTATAAAAATGCAAAAGCAACAATTAGATTACATAATGATACTGGGAAAGTCAACATTGAGAAAGGTGTAAGACAAGGTGATTCCATATCTCCAAAACTTTTTACAGCAGTGTTGCAAGAAGTATTTTGCATATTAAAATGGGAAACTAAAGGAGTTAATAATGGAGATTATTTAAATCATTTAGATTTTGCAGATGATATAGTTATTTTTGAAAATAATGCTTCAGAGCTGCAGGAAATGTTGCATGCGTTATCAGATGAAAGTAGGAAAGTAGGAGTAAGGATAAATGTTAAAAAGACTAAAGTAATGTTTAATCGATTTGCTGAAAATATGAAAATAAAGATTGATTATGATGAATTAGAAGAAGTTAACAGTTACAAATACCTTGGTTATATTATTACAGATGGAAACATAATGGATAAAATTAAACATAGAATTAAACTTGGTTGGAGTGCTTTTGGTAGAAATAACTTGATATTAAAATGAAGTATGCCTATGTGTTTGAAAAGGAAGGTGTTTAACAAATGTGTTTTACCAGTTCTTACTTATGAATCTTGGACACTTAATAGAAGAGCAATACAGAGACTCCAGACCACTCAAAAAAGTATGGAAAGATGCATGTTGGGAGTAACAAGAAGAGATTGAAATCATAATGTATGGGTAAGAAAGCAAACAGGTATTACTGACCTCATTGAAAAAATTAAAAGATTGAAGTAGAGTTGGGCTCGATATATTGCTAGAAGAGATGATAATAGACGGACAATTGAAATATTAAACTGAATTCCAAGAGATTGTAAAAGACCCAGAAAGAGACCACATGTGAGATGGATAAAATAAAAAAGTGTACAAGGGTGATGTGGAGAAGAGAAGCTAAATATCGGAGAAGATGGATTAAACTTGGAGAGACCTTCATCCTGCAGTGGATTGATAATGGTTGATGATTTTACATAGCCTCATATCCATCCATTGGTGACTGACAAATGGCTATTTTCATGTAAAAGTTAAAATAAGGATTAATAATCCATTAGAAAGTTCATCACCATTTAGACATTGAAAAACCTGCCCCAATCTCTTTTCGATCACCATTTTTCTGTGAAGATTTATTGTAAAAGTTTAAGCACTTTAGTAAGGTATTTATGGCAGTTAATAAACTGAGCAGACAGAAGCCTAATGTCCACTCCATATGTTTGTGTCATCACAGTTCTAATTACTATGTGATTATTCATATAGTATATGAACATGAATGGATTTTTTACCAGCATGCATAAGTCACCATGGTGAGTTTATTGGCTATCTGCCACGGAGTTTAAGATCAAAAAACACCATTGTCTTTCTTCTCAGTTGTCTGCTAGCTCTTAACTGAAATATCAGTTGAGTATTATATGAATGTACATGAATTAATTTTCCCTAATAGATATTTACAATCATGACAGACAAAATCCTAGGACATCATAAAGCCACTAGATAAGGCAATGGTTAGTGGTGATGGCAGAAAGTGCCAAAAATTTCATCCTTTCAGACTCAGGCCAATATTTGATGGTTACTCTCATTTAGATACTTACAACTGCAGGTCATTTTCAAGTGAATAAAGACTGCAAGAATTGAAAGAACTGTCTCATATCAAATTGGACATTATTGGACTTTGTAAAGTTAAAACATAAGGTGAAGAGACAATTTACTTACAAAGTGGACAGGTATTGTACTATAAAGGCACAGACATTGGAAATGCAAGTTGCATTATAAATAAAAAGTAGGTGAACAATACTGTGGACATTGATGACATATTGGACAAAGTAGAAAGATTAGTAGTTCATATTAATAGCAGATCCCAAATGCAAATAATTCAGGTTTATGCCCCAACAAGTTTTCATCATAATGAAGTAATAGAATATTTTTATATAGATATACAAAAAGCAATTTATCAGACCAAACAACATTTTAAAATTATTATGAAAGATTTCAATATTATAATTGGTAAAACAATTGAAAGATAAAAGTGTTGTAGGTAAATTTAGTTATGGTGATAGAAATGAGAAAGACATAGACATGTGCAGTTTGCAAAAAAAAAAAAAAACTTTATATTATGAATTGTTTTTTTGAGAAAAATGTTAAACAGAAATGGATACAGAGACATACAAATGAAGGTACAGCAAAAATGGATATTTTGACTAAAAGAAAATATGTATTTCAAGATTTTTTTGTTTTTAAGAAATTCAACACCAGAAGTAATCATCAATTAGTGACATGTAAGAGAAATGTTAATGCAAAACTAAAGAGACAAAAATTATTAGGAAAATCAATATTAATTGATATGCATAATCTTCAGAAACATTCTAATGAATTGAAATTAGAACTTTTGAATTAGTTTTAAATATTAACAGATTTTGTATATTATTCAGATATGAATGAAATCAAAATAAGAAGATAACAAAAAGTGAAACAAGATAATTGGTAAAGAGAAGCAGCAATTGGCCAGTAAAATTTTATTGACACAGAATTAAAAAGAATTGAGTATCTAAAATTTTGTAAAATTGTGTGAAAAAGAATTGGTAATGATATAAAAAAGTATAATTGTGAAGTAGTAAGAAAATCTATAGAAGAGACTAAAAGTATTATGAGTGTAAAACAACATTTTGGTATTGGTGGAAAACTTATGAAATGTGTAGAAGAGTTCTTTTGAGAATAATAATAATAATAATAATAATAATAATAATAATAATAATAATAATAATAATAATAATAATAATAATAATAATTATTATTATTATTATTATTATTATTATTATTATTATTATTATTATTATTATTATTATTATTATTATTATTATTATTATTATTATTATTATTATTATTATTATTATTATTATTATTGTTTCAAAGAATTTTATTAAACAAATGTTACATAGATTCTTTACAACAAACGATTGTATTCTGTTACATAGGCAATCATAGGACTTTGGAACAAGTTCTAAATTTTAAAATCAATTGTATTTTACATTTTAAATAATCTGTTTGATGGTTATTCTGTTATAGGTTTGATGGCTGTCTTATGAGTGACCATGTTGCTGCTGCAATGTCTGGAGCGCTAATTTTGTAATCCCGCTCTTTTATTTGTTTTTGTAAATGTTGCTGGATGTCTTCTTGTATTGTTACCAAATGTAAATGAGCATCTTGTGCACCAGTATGCATATAGTGAAAAAGTTATTGCTCTTATTGTTGGGGTAGAGTTTTTTTAAAAAAGATTGTAATATGTTTATTAATGATGTATTTTTCCTTTGGTAAGTTTCTATTAACAATTTGCATATATTGGATAAACTTGTGCATGAATAGAATATATGATGTTGTGTCTCTTCTGCTGTGTGGCAAAGATTGCAAAAAGGATCAATGTTTTTATATAGATGTCTGTATTGAAGGAAATATGATGTTTGTAGTGCATAAAGGTTTATTTTTAATATAAAATCAAAATATTTTGGTTCTAATGATCATTTTTTGAATTTTTTCAATAATTGATAATTGCTAATTCCAAGCATTGTTGTTGGTGTGTCTCCAGGATTTTCTGGGTATAATAGTTTGTAAATTTTCCAGTATGAATATTTATATGTTGCTTCTATGTTAATTTGAGTAGATATTGTTGTGACACTTTGTATTAGTGAAGATAAATACTGTAAATTTGGAGGTGGGGTATCCATTGGTGTAATTGTGAGCAAACATTTTAGTTTAGGGAATTGTCTTATTGTTGATGCTAATATGTTGATTGATTTCTGTATATGGAATGTGTAAATAGTGTGCAGTCCTAAACCATTGTTTTCTGTAGATTTGCTAAGAGATTTAGTGGATATTGCAACGGCTTTGCGTCCTCATAGTAGTTTAGTGCATAATGATGATATTTTTGATTTGAAATGTTTAGAGAAATTTATTATTGGAGAAAAATATGTTATTTTCGTGTTAATTAACATGTTGAATAATTGAACTTTTGAGTATATGGATAGGTATGCTTTTGATAAAGAGTTTGAAATTTTGTTTATGGATTCAAGTAATTTGTTTTGTATGTTTTGCCTCATACCATTTGTTCCCAAGTAAAATGGAAATTCCAGAAAAGGAGTGGGTTTGCCTTGAAAGTATTTAGTATATGTTTTGGTTGTATATGTTTTAGTTGTATTATTATTATTATTATTATTATTATTATTATTATTATTATTATTATTATTATTATTATTATTATTATTATTATTATTATTATTATTATTATTATTATTATTATTATTATTATTATTATTATTATTATTATTATTATTATTATTATTATTATTATTATTATTATTATTATTATTATTATTATTATTATTATTATTATTATTATTATTATTATTATTATTATTATTGTTGTTGTTGTTGTTGTTGTTGTTTTTGTTGTTGTTGTTGTTGCTGCTGCTGCTGCTGCTGCTATTGTTGTTGTTATTATTATTATAATATTTACTAAGGCAATAAACCTAAAGCTTGTGTGGTTAAAAATGCAAAGATAGGGACCTCTACAGTTCTTAACCACAAGCTTACTTAAACAATGTGTGTTAAATAAATTTTAATAATAATAATAAAGAACAAATGAGACATACAATTACATTTATGAAGAAGCGAAAAATTCCAGGTAATGGTAGAATTTTAATAGATATCTTAAAAGAAGCAGATGAAGAAATATATATGATTTTTGAAAAAGCTATATACCAAATGTCTAAATGATAAAGATGTACCAGATGATTGGAAGAATGCACTATTCAAGACATCAGTTTTTTATCAGTTTTGTACGAAATTATTACTAAGATAATTACAACTCATCTATAGCAAACTTTGGATTTCCACCAACTAAAAGAATAAACTGGACTTAAAATGGTTTTAGTACAGTGAATCATATTCATATACTAAGAGAAGTTATAGAAAGAACCAATGAATATAAGTTTTCATTATGCTTTAGATTTATATATTATGAAAGGTATTTAATTCTCTAAGCATTTTCTCAGTGATTAAGGCATTAGATTATCAAGCTATAGACCCAGAATATTATCATATTCTGAAGAATATTTATAAAATACAACACCATTTAGATTACATAATAATACTAGAGCATTAACACCAAGAAGGATTTACAACAGTGTGACTCCATATCTCCAAAACTTTTTCATTAATGCTACAATAAGTAGTTTGTGGGTTAAAATAGAAGTTAAGAGAATAAAATTAAATGGAGATTATTTAAGTCTTCTACATTTTGCAGATGATGTAGTTATTTTTGCAAATGATGCTTTAGAGTTTTAGAAATGTTGCAAGAGTTATCAGATGAAAGTAAAAAAATAGGACTAAAGGTAAACATTAAAAAGACTAAAATGAATTCTTTAAAAAATAAAAATAAAGATTGATAATAATGAATTAGAAGAAGTTAACAACTACAAAAAACATGGTCAGATTATTACTACAGATAGAAACATAATGAATGAAATTAATCATAGAATAAAACTTGTTGGACTGGTTTTGGTAGAACTAACTTAATATTAAAAAGAAACAGGCCTATGTGTTTAAAAAGTAAGTTTTTTAATATGGATTGTACCAGTTTTTATTCATGGATCTAAAACTTGGACATTTAACAGAAGAGCAATACAGAGACTTCAGATGACTCAATGAAATAAGTAGTGATGCATATTAGGAGTAATAACAAATTATTGAAAACAAAACACATGGGTAAGAGAACTGACATCATTTGAAAGAATTAAGAAATTGAAGTGGAGTTGGGCTGCATATATTGCTAGAAAAGATGATAATAGATGAACAATTGAAATCTTAAACTGAATTCCAAGAAATAGTAAAAGACTTCGAAAGAGCCAGCATGTTAGATGGATGAAAAAAATAAAAAAATGTGCAGGTATGGTTGAAAATTATGATATATATATATATATATATATATATGTCCACAGATGGCGTCCTATATATATATATATATATATATATATATATATTATAAAAGTTCAGTCAGCCAGGAACAAACTGGCCACCCAAAATGCAAACAGAATGTAATCTTACTGATGTCTATCTCTCAATACAAATCTGACAGAGCATTGTGTCACACCATTCTTAAGTTACCATAAAATATACACAATAAATCTGACTTTAGTAAATAAAGTATAAACTTCATATCAGGTTCTAATCCTACAAGTGAATGCATTCTAGAGAACAATGATATACTATCCAGTTTTCAGATAATATTCTAATACAGTAAATACTTTTAATTTTAATTAATAATGATAAGCCTCATATTTAAGAAATGACTTTTTTTTCTAACAATTTAGGATGACACTCGTGATACTATGAGTAGAAAAAAATTTTTGTTCATACTCCTATATCACACCAAAGGATTTTTTTTTTAAAATCCAACTTAAAAAAATAATATCAAATAATCTTAACTATGAATGTTAATTTAATATCAAACAACATAAACTTAAAAGAAGTGATTTTAAATATTGTTGCATTTTAATGTTTCAAATAATATAATATTTGTGTGATTCAGATTTTCTAATAATGCAGATGATGATATAGATACAAAGTCAAAATTTAATAATCAAACCAATTTTATTATTACTATAAAATATGACAACTGTATGTGATTATGATTTTAATATGCTTAAAATAATTCAATGATTATAATGTTTTAATAATAAATTTAAAGGCATAAAGAAAACATATTGTTAGCTATGGAATACAGAAAACTCTCACATTTATTTTACTAATCCAACTTCTTAATATGTCATAAATATAAAAAGCATACAATGGATTGACAAGTAAATTTTAAATTTGATGATACATAATTTCATAAGCCACATAAAAATAAATATATAAATTTAAAAATAAAATATTTTATCATGGTTTTTAGCAAATCAGATATGCATTATCAGCATATTAGCAGCATCAAAATACTTGAACTATTCTGATAATATCAAGAGCAAAATAAAGACATGGTTCATATTATGCATAACTTTAACATTTTCATCAAGAAGAAACATTTATAAATATAATAAGCCAAAAATTATAGAATAATCTCAACAGTACACTTTTGTCTGTAAGTGCAAATAAAGAATTAGGATCATGTCATTAACCTTAATAAACTTAGTAAGAATAAACCATCACAGAAAATTTGCCACAAGCATAGCATCATTAGCTACATATCACCTAGGACATACTGCACTTCAAAAAGCATAATTAGAACAATATCTGAAAATAGCTTTGAAACACTGACTATCTCATTTAGTAATAATAAACACATCATGTGAAAAACTGATAAAACATATAATTAAAGTAAAAATAACTAGGTATATGAATTATGGCTTGACACTTTAATAAAAAAACATACATCAACTTCAACAATTCATTCATTCTTTTATTCCATACTGTAAATAATTTTATACCAAATGAATTTATTTCCTTGAATTATATTACAATGCAAAAATATTCTGAAAACTCAAATTCGCATACAACATAAATCTAAAGTATATTTTGACCTGAAATCATTGATTCCAATGCCCTTTTCTGCAGCAATATAATTTGAATAATGATTCCATTGAAACTTAGAATATTTTATTAAAATATTCTGAGTATATAAATATTATATTTTTAAAAATAATCAGTCAAAATCTGAGCATTACAATGAACACTGACATAAATTAAGCCATTCAATGTAAGGAAGCAGAATATTATTTGAAGCAACATGATGCATAAATAATATAATTTTCTTCAGGGCAATGTGAAGTTTAATGTAATAAAAAATTTGTACAAAGAACAATATAAGTTCCCTCAAAGCAATGTAATATTCATAAAATAACATGTTCGTAGAGAGAGTGATATTAGTTCCTTTGAAGCAATATGGAGCTTTTATAACAATACATAGATTGTAGAAAAAACAAGATTTATTTTATGCATTATTTTATCTTTCATTGCTAGTAAATTGTTTCAATGAAACCATTTTCAGATAATAATATACATTTTGTAGAAAAGTTAATATTATTTAAATTCAATACAATATGAATTTTTAAAAAGCATTAAGACATTTATAAAAGCACATTTATTTATTTTTATTCTTCTATATCATGTGAAATAGTCTGATAAAGTATACATATTTTTATCTGACAATAAAATCACAAAAACAAAGTTATTTTTTTCTTGACATATTTTTAAATGAGACACAATTCCTGAAAACACAATATTTCCATTTTGCAATTAAAATTATCACAAAGTTATTTTTCAGAAAATATCATTTTAAATAATGAAAACATAACATATGAAGATAATTCAATTTTACAACAAGGTATATGTATTTTAAAAATTCCAGAATAATTATTTACAGCTACTTTTATTATTTTACAGTACTCTTCCAGCTAGGGAAAGTTCTAATTATGTTTCAAACAAAATTCTTGCAAATAACAATAAGCAAACATATAGCTTATAATTAGCAGTAAAATATAAAATAGCAAGTTATTTAAATAATTTAATGTAGTTCTGGTATTCAGAATACTAGCATACTTATTTTTAATTAAATGCACGCATTATTCAAACATAAAATGAAAGTTAATTACAGATTATAACAAATGTATTATCTTTGTCAGAAAGCAATATTACAGTGGGTCATTTGTTTCCATTGAAAATAAATTGTTTTAAAATTTTCATTCTGATTTATACATTTGAGAGATACAAAATGTGGTGTTAAATGAAGCCTGAGTAGATATTATTTTAGCTGTTCATAGCTTAAAATTAACAAAAATAAGCAATCAATAAATTAACATATTAGGAGACAAATGAAGAAGTGGATGTGAAGAAGATGAAGAACAAATAAGTTAAAACACATAGTCAATTGCTTTTATATGATAAGTCAGGTGGTGCAAAGAAATCAATGGTTGAAATTAGGGCATTAATTAATTAGTTAATTAATTCAATCTCAAATTTGTTGTCAAGTGAAATATTTTAAAAATAACTTTTTATAGATTATCTGAAATTTTAGATATAACAAATTAATATTACATTATACATTTACATTGTATTAATTAATGATAATTAAATATTACAAATAATACACTTTATTTAATTTCTTAAAAGTTTTCAAAAATAAAATAATACTTTACAAAAATAATAATAGAAATAATTTTTAAAAACAGAAAAATATTACTATTTAACTAAAATTAATTCTTTTAAACAAGAATGTGGAAATTTAATCAATTTCTTTTAAACTTTTTACTTTAGTCAAAACAACATGTACATGGCTGCACACACACTTGAGAGACTAGAATATAAAATTTAAAAATGTTACTTTAGAACTATTTTTTAAAATGAATTGTAACAAACTATTTGTTATTTAGAATAATAATAAAGTATTATTAAATTATTTATGTTTGTTTGTTTTAAATTAAAGCAACTTATTTAATAAATTTTTATTTAAAACATATATCTAGTGTATAATTGACTTTTAAGCTATAAGTAAACCAAACTTTAATAAGAATATTAAATCTATGGTTTTAAAACATTTATAACTACAAAATAAGTTAAATTAATACTTTAATTAAAAATAATTAAACTCATCTTATTAAAATTTATCATAAAAAATATCTTATAATAACAGACTTCATAATTAATAATTTAACTTGATAAATTATTTATGTTTACTTTGCACACTGACATATTTAAATAGAAAGTAAACTATATATATATATATATATATGTAAAATAAATAAAAATATCCGTTAATTAAAAATAATATTGTAATTATAATTGAAATAATATTTTTAAACGGTTTATAAACAATTCAAACAATCTTTAAATCCGCAGAAGTACTTTCGGTTACTTTCAAACCTGCCTCAACTGCTATTAAATTCAAAAGCTAAAAGCGGAAGCAAACGTCATCAATTCAAATTCCACGAATCTCGTATTTTAATGTTAGAAGCTTGTCGATTTATCAAATGTGTTTTATTCCTGTTTATAAAAATTGCCTCTTTAATTTTTCTTTTACTATGGTTTCTCTCTTCATGAAGAATTTTCACATTTTCAAAATTAAATTTAAATTTATGTTTACATGTTTTTTCATGATCAAAGAAAACTGAAGAAGATATTAAATCACCATTATTTTTATTTTTTACACGCTTATATAACAATTCGTGTTCCTTCAATCTTTTCTCAATGTTGCAAAATATTATTTCAATTATAATTATATATATATATATATATATATATATATATATATATATATATATATATATATATATATATATATATATATATATATTAAATGTACCATCATAAAACATAAACACAGTTATGGTTGTGGAACTTAAGATCACAATATATATTGTAATGATCAAAAATAAGTAAAAATGTCACAATCAATATATTTCTTATAAAAAACTTTTTTATCAAATTGGTTTATATATCTTGGGAGGATCTTATATATTTTAGTCTCCCATTACAGTAAAATCAATGCCAGACATTTCAGAAACTGCAGACCATTTTCCTTAAGTAGTTTTTTAAATGTGCAGAAGATAAAAAATTTGAACAGTGATTTTTTAATTGATTTTTTCTAAAAAATATTAATTGTAATACTGTGCCATGAAGTGTTTTTAAGTATGAAATATTGATCATATTTTATTATTTTTTAATAATTAAATTTAAAATTAAACAATAATAAAATTAATTATGCAATATTTTAAAAGGAAGCATGAGATCAACATTAAAATAAAAAGTAACTTTACTATACTAATATTAAGTTATAATCTACAAATTACTCAGCATTATACAAGAATAATCAACTCATTGATAATTAACAGTCATTTCTTGTGATAGGATCTAAAAGAGATTGAATGATTAGTGCCAAACTTAGGGTATTATATAACAACAGTTATCTGGCTGCACATACTAAAGTGAGAATGCATTATAAAAATAAAACTGGAATTCTGAAGTCATGCTGACCAAAATCAATTTCTAGGTATATGGTAAATGTTAATGTACAGGAAAATTATAAAGTTTCTCTAATAAAAAATAAAATGCAATGATAGGCTTTAAAGGTTATACCTTGGCATCATCCATGAAACTAATTGGATATCCAAACACAAACATAAACCTCCACATATAATTAAGTAAAGTAATATTATTCTAAAGGTAGCTCAAGCTCACAAGACACTAGGCACTACGACCGTTTACAGGAGAAAGAATAAATTTATAAGGTTACTCTACTATAATAGAAACAATCTTATTGGAGTAATTTACAAATGCTTACAATTCATTGAACATATAGCTGGAGAAATAAAGACTTTAAAACTGTATTTTTTAATAATTATTTAATAAATTAACTAATAATTATTAAGAAAATTAGTAAAAATCTATGACATTTCCAACATCCATATATTTTTATCAACAAAATATAATTTTATAATAACTGCCATTGGCTATTACTAATTTAATAATCAACATTAACTTTAAACAGAATTGATGTCTCCTTTCATTGATTAAAATTGCAAAATAACATTTTAAAGATAAACAATTTAAATTAATTTAAACTTTTTTTTATGGAAATGAAAACATTCTATAAAATTAAATTTTGTATAAAAAATAAAATTAAAAAAAACATGTTTCATTTAAAAAATAATAATAATAGAATTATTTATCATGATTAATTATTATTTTTTTGAATAAAAATCATCTATAAATATAAAGGTAAATGTATAAATTACGATATCTTAGGTTATCATGGTTTTGGTTTTTCTTTTGAATCTTTTTTGATATTTGTAATGTTCAGGTTTTTGTATATGTTGGTTTTTTCTTGTAGGCTTCTACATTGACACATATTTTAAGGCAAACCCACAGAAAGAATTTAATCATTTTTTCAATCTGCTATTTTTCAGATCAGATTAACAAATAAATAGAGTTAATCATGTTCTTGGATTAAAGTAAGGCTTGTTGCAGGTTAATTCAGACCTATTCTTCTTCTACCCTTTCTTTAATAAATAGGTTACATGGTGAGTCTTGATGATACTTAGCTTCTAGCTAAGGCTTAGTATGTGGATTCTATTCACACCCATTTTAAAAACCTTTTTCTTTACTTATAGGGGGTTAAATTATACTTTGGACCTCTTATCATATATATTAACATTATAGCAGCTACTTTCTGAAATTAATCTACAATCAATGCTTTGTGAACGTGCTATTTTATCTGAGCAGTCATTTAAAAATAAAAGATATAATAATTTTTGCTTAAATATATACAGACAATGAATGATTTTGCTCCTAATTGTTTTTATATTAAGTTTTGAGTTAATTAAAAGAATAAAACTCAAAATTTTATTTTTATAAATTTTAGATTTACAGTATTCTGATGACTGGACAATAAATAAAAAAGGGATTATATATGTCACTGAAAGAATTAAAAGACTTCAATAGAATTAATCTAGATCTAAAACGGTTAAAATAACTTCAGTGAAAGATTTTGATCATCTAGTTATTGAGCCTTAATTTGAATGTAGATTTTCCCTTTTTTAAAGTAGAAATTAAATTGCCTTTTTGGCAATTCATGTTAGGGTTCTTTTCAACATATAAGTTCTGAAGGAAGTACATCTCTCCTTGTTCTTCACAACAACAAAAAGTCTTTTTTGTTACATTTTTTTTCTTTTGGAAATAATCAATATCTTTGTATGAATATTACACACTTTCTTTTAAAAAAACAAGATCTTTCTCTTTTAACAGCCTGTTTGTTGTCTCTTTTGTTTCTTAGTAATGTAATTGGTTCACAACTGTTATATGTGATCCAGATAAAGTTTTGCCTTATAAATTTTATCAAACACTTATTGTTACAATTAAATTTATTTTAATGCTATACATACATTTATATACAAATATACTCACCCACTTCTATATGTAATGTATTATTTATTTATTAGGATCTATTGTAAAATGATTTTATGAAATATATTTGAATTATAATTTTACTCTTGAGAGTGAAATGCCATTTTAATTTCCATTGCATTGAAAGACTTATTTTCTTTAAAATCGAATGATATTTTTTAAAAAGTATTAAAAATAAATTACATATGATTCTTAAAAATGATAAGAAATCATATTAGATCACATCACTATTTTTACATTTATGTTTAACTAAAAAAAGATATAATATTGTCATATAATGAGATGAAAATGTAGGGAAGACATTATAGACTTTTCAGTGATTATAAATTCTATATATAAAAAAATTATAGGTATATCTATGACATGTAGTGGGATACCTATCATTATGGCACAAATTCTCCCACTAAACTATAAAAAAAAAACTAAATGCATTCCAATCTTTGTCTATCTGTGCTTTATTTTTGAAGAGTAAGTCCTAGCTGTATTCCTATTATAAAGATTAATATTTAGCATAATATTTCAAAAGAAATTATGATGGAAATAATATGTCAGCATTGAATTTCACTATAAAATAGGCTCTATATGTGGCTGCAAGAATTTGATGATAAACTGTTTGTCAACAGCATATAAGATTTGCTCTGAATCAGGATCCCAAATTACCGCATAAAATGGATTACCATTTTGACCAGACATGGATTACAATGTTCCAGTTAGTTGTGCTTCAATATTATATTTTTCTTTATCTGTGTGTTACATTCATAAAACAAGTCCTTAAGATTATATAAAGGTTATAAATTCTTACCAAAATATTCATTTCTCCTTTTGCATTCAAATGTATAAATGATTGTTCAGCATCTAGATAATATACATCAGCTTTAACTTATGCTTCATATGCACCTACTTCATGCATCTTTAAAATTTTTTTAAATCTTTCAGGCTTACACTTGTTGCAAGCTAATCAGCATGTGTCACAGTTAAAATGTAGCCTTATATTCACCCAGCCATGCATACTACAATAATGTTGATACTCTCTAGAATGATCTTTGATATGCTCCAGTAAATGGTCCATATTATCTGTTGTGAATACCCTTTTGGTATCATGAATTGTTTTATAATTTATAGACTCTTTTATATTGAATTCTAATTCACCATAGATTTTTTTCTGATTCTTATTTACATCTCCCATAACTCCGCTCTTATTTTGTACAATTTACCTAACCTTTTAATAGCTTTAGTGTTTTTAAAGACATTGTTGGGAACTACTCTTTCATAACTATGTTGAAGTTTGTGTCATTTAATTTTATAATATCCTTCTCCTGATTCTCATTTAAGTTATATGTGGTTCAATGTGTATTTTTATTCTACAGTTATGGCAGGGATAATACCAGTGATTAGTAGTCATTGCAACATTATAATTGGCATTGCATATATTTTAGAGTAGAGTCTTTTTGCAAAATTATATTGCTTAGTCTTTGAACTTATACTATTACATATATAACCATTGTTATTATGAAGTGGTAAGCTAAATCTTCTCATTATATTTATTTTAAAAAAATTATCTTTGTTTTGATTGTTTCTGTAATGATGATTCTGGACATGATAGTACCTTTTTTGCTGGCTGTCATAGGACTCCATATTTGCTTCATCTTATATCCCCTATCTAGAATGTTTTCATAAAACTTCTCTTGCATGGTTTCCTCATTACTCTTTACCTCATAGTGGTCATTTTTATTTTTCTCATTAACATCCCGAGCACTTTTTAATTTCTGCTGTAAAATTCTGATCTACCTCTTAGAGTAGCACAGTTCCTTTCAAACTTACAGTACATTCTACTTGATTTTATTACAATATCTTTGACCTTAACTTATATCTCAATTTCAAAAATCCTTTCAAATCTCTCTAGAATTAGTAATTTACTTTCTAGCCTTTTGGTCTGTTATTTTAACTTTCCAAACCTAGCAATACATCTTTCATATGACTCCTATTCTAGTTTCTAAATGGTACCTAAATTTGTCAAACTATTAAACTTATTGTTAAGGTTATTCCTTAATTCTTTAGAATCTATTTACACTTCTTCAAAATTCTTATCAACACCTTCAAATTATTTACTTCAAATTTAAATTTTTTTATTCTGCTCTTTGAAAATTTTATCAACATAATCAAATCTTTTATTTAGTGTATGTAACTGATTGAGAATCATATTCATGACATCTTAATTTATAGATCCTGACTATATTTATTTACCACTGGCTTCCATAATGGTACTTAACAAAATAATTTCATATATAAGAAAACTTATTTATTCATATCTATAAACAATGTATGAAATATTTATATAAATAACTATTGTTTTATTCTTAAGGTCCACATTGAGGCAAGCTACATTTATCTAGGCTTTTAAAAATGCATTAACTAAGCACACTGTATCAGTTTGTAAAAGAATTCTATGCAAAATCACTTTAGTAATAATATCAGTACAAATCTATGGGTCATTTGTGTTCATAGTTAGTTGCACCAAAAACTGATTATGCACAAAACTATCAGAACAAATCTATGGCTTATTTAGATCTCATGTTGGACACCAAACCTGTAACAGTATAAATGGACAGGTTGTAGGTATGGTGTCCAAGAGACTTAGACTCCAATAAGTATAAATTAAATCCAAAACTAAAAAGGTTAAAATGACTTTAGAGGAATATTTTGATCATTTGGTTTCTTAAGTCCCTAATCTATACAAATACAAGTCTAAAATTAATATGAGATAAGAGAAATATTAGATCTGATGAATGTGATAAGGGCTTAGATAGTCACAGCTTGATTAGTTATCAAGATAAAATGAAGCTAGACAAATACTATTTGAAATATATATCAGTGAATTCTTATTCCTTAATTACCTAAAGTAAATATAATTTATAAATTTAAATTTTGTTGTTGTTGTTGTAGTTTTTTAACAGTAGTAGTAGTAGTAGTAGTAGTAGTAGTAGTAGTAGTAGTAGTAGTAGTAGTAGTAGTAGTAGTAGTAGTAGTAGTAGTGGCAGTAGTGGCAGTAGTGGCCATAGTAGCCATAGTACCCATAGTAGCCATAGTAGCTGTAGTAGCAGTAGTAGCAGTAGCAGTAGTAGTAGTAGTAGTAGTAGTAAAATTATCGATTCCCATTCAAAAACATATCTTTCTTTGCATGCAAAGATTTCATTAATTAACATGTTAGTTTTTCCAAAGATAAATTACTATGCTCCAGTAATAAAATGCACCAACTCATTTATAAACAAAATCAACCCACTATGTATTAAGTTGATTTGGGGGGAAAATAGTGTCAATCAGCATTAAAAACATGCAAAAACATTTAAAGCATAATGGACTATCACTACATAGTATTTCTACCTTCTATATACAAAAAGCAATTAATGAGATAACAAGAATTATGAAATTCTATCCTTATATCAAATGTTTCTTTCCAATTACACCGACAGATACCCCTCCACCAATAAAAAACAACTACATTAAAAACTTTTTGATGGAATTTCAATGCAAACAAAACCACTAAAAAACCTATTCTCTAGTCAAATCTCTTACTGGGAAGTTAAGGTCATAATGAATGAAACAAATCAGCAAATACCCACATCATTACTCACTATTTCAAACAAAGACATAAAAAAATTTACATTTTGGCACTTAGAGCCTAATTACCTGGATTTCTTAATCAAAATAAATCTAAAGGCTTTACTAACAAATGCATTCATTGCCAATACAATGAAAAATGCAAATATTGATGCTATATGTGGAATGTGTAAGAAAGAAGAAGAAACAGTAGGACATTTCCTCTTCACATGTCCTACTTTACAAACTTATTGACAACTAATATCAAGAATTATTCATTCTCAAGTACGGACACTTAATCTTATCATTGAAAATATTAAAAAAGGGCTATTCCCACAGATTAGAATAATTACAATTCTCCTTTTCACTCTATGGTATATGAAATGCCACTTTGTCTTTAGTCCTACATCACGAAGACTAAAATCCATATTCTTGAACAAATTAATAAAAATTAAATTAAGAGATCACACTCTTGCACCATCAGATATTTTTGCAGCTACATGGAGTCTGGTTTCATTACCCATACCACTATGAAAAAAAAATTAAGATAATAAACTAATAATTTGTCCATATTTAAAACTGCAAAATTTCATTTATTTGTAAAACTTGTTTGAAAAACTTGTTTGTAAACAAACTGTACAATATTTATATTCAGTAAAATCTTGTAAAACAGTACATTAATCAATGTAACAATTATTGTATGTAAAACATTTTATTTTATGTAAAATATCAACAATTTGATCAAATAAAATATCTTTTAAAACTACTACTACTACTACTACTAGTAGTAGTAGTAGTAGTAGTAGCAGCAACAGCAGTAGTAGTAGTAGTAGTAGTAGTAGTAGTAGCACCAGCAGCAGTAGTAGTAGTTGTAATAATAATAATAATAATAATAATAATAATAATAATAATAATAATAATAATAATAATAATAATAATAATAATAATAATAATAATAATAATAATAATAATAATAATAATAATAATAATAATAATAATAATAATAATAATAATAATAATAATAATAATAATAATAATAATAATAATAATAATAATAATAATAATAATAATAATAATTTATTTATTTACATCCATTAGTAATAATTCATGAATGAAGTTGATAAAACACCAGTAAATAAACTCAATATGCAATAATTATCTAATGGTAAAACTCATTGTAATGTTAAATGACATATGTTAATAACCATGAAAAAATTTATACTTACATTCATTTATTAAGTATGCAAAATTTACAAAGTTTTAGACCTTATTCAAGTTTGACATTATAAAATTATGAAATCAAATTAAGTTATTTAAAATATTAAGTTATTGATTAACAGCAATTTATAAGTGTTCTGATTTCCCTTTGGTCATAAATAGATTTATAATATTTGTTCACAACTAAACATATACATATTAAATATCCTTCCAAATAAACAACTAATGACACATGAAATGGAATTGAAAAGTTGATGAAGTAATGACACATAATATCCATAACATGCATGTCTATTTTAAAATCCAATGTTTGCTTGGTAGTCACACATCTGTGGAAGGTTAATGATTCCAACGCTGCCTAATAAAACTCTTTTGTAAGAAATCACAACTGCAATTTTGTTCACCAGTATTTATCATTTTAATCCTATTTAGCTGGTTTTCATAACACAGTGTTCTATCACTCAGATCTCTTAGCAATATATATATATGTGTGTGTGTGTGTGATATTCGGAGGTACTAAACATTTTTAAGATATTCATCCAATTTTTGTTGTTATATAATATTTCTATAATAATAATAATAATAATAATAATAATAATAATAATAATAATAATAATAATAATAATAATAATAATAATAATAATAATAATAATAATAATAATAATAGTAGTAGTAGTAGTAGTAATAATACAGTCAAATATTATGAGATATGATCATAAAAAATATTGAAACATGCAGTAACATTACACCAGTTTATTAAAGATTTTGATAATATGAGTAAGAATGATTCTAATATATATATATCCTCTAGGTGTATTAAAACAGGCAATTATTATAAATCCTATATATAAAAAAAATATTTATAGTGCATATCTATGACATGTTGTGGGAAACATATCCTTACAATACAATATATTGTAACAGTCCACATTCCCTTAAGGAATGAGGATGAACACATCAAACTATAATCGGACCTATGATCTTCATATAGGATGCCATGAATGATGCAATAGAAGTTTAATCCATGATTGCATCTATTTAAAATAAGATAATTTAATATTTATATATTCAATACAGATACAAATTACACCAGTTCATCCAATCTTCATCTCTCTTGATTATTCCCTTATGATCAGTATTCCAACTCAGAGTGAATTTGGCATTTAACTCTCTTCAGGGGCTGATCGATATCCTGTAACAATAATAATATTTAATATAATATCAATAGATTTTCAAAATTACTTCAATCAAGTTATGATGTTAAGTCAGGATGATATATATATATGAAAAGAAAGTTACTGTTAACACAAACTGAAATAATTATACAAATATACAAACCATTATACAATTACAAATATCCAGTAACGCTCTCTTGAAATACAAACTAACTCAAACACAGAGCATGAAATTTTAAATAAGCAAACGATCTTAAATTTTGCTGATAAACTAACAAGTTTACAAAGTTATTAAAAACAAACTAAACATTAGATTTTAATCTTTAAGTAGTCTTCCCAAACTATAAATGAAAAGAAAGTTACTGTTAACACTAACTGAAATAATTTTACAAATATACAAACCATTATACAATTACAAATATCCAGTAACGCTCTCTGTTTAAAAGTCTATATCTCAATAATATTTTTGTATAATTATTATCGATTAGCGCACAACTTTAAATTGGTATCATTTTAAAGTTTGCTATTATTGAGATATAGATTTTTAATCAGAGGGCGTTACTGGATATTTGTAATTGTATAATGGTTTGTATATTTGTAAAATTATTTCAGTTAGTGTTAACAGTAACTTTCTTTTCATTTATAGTTTGGGAAGACTACTTAAAGATTAAAATCTAATGTTTAGTTTGTTTTTAATAACTTTGTAAACTTGTTAGTTTATCAGCAAAATTTAAGATCGTTTGCTTATTTAAAATTTCATGCTCTGTGTTTGAGTTAGTTTGTATTTCAATATTTAACATCGTTTAGCGCACAACTTTAAATTGGTATCATTTTAAAGTTTGCTATTATTGAGATATAGACTTTTAAACAGAGGGCGTTACTGGATATTTGTAATTGAAAATGTTTGGTAGATTGCATTTTATGGATAATAAAAGAATAGCTAAAATAGTATTTAATTGGGTTATGAGTAAAGGGCAGGTAACAAGATGGGTGAGAAAGGTAATGCGCTATGCAAAAGATTTGGATAAAGAATTTATATCAGTATATTTGTACAAAAGATGGGATGATTGTGTTAAGAGGATTATTGAGTGTTATAGTAGTAAGGAATGGGATAAAAGAATAAATTCATTAATAAAGACTAGGGAGTTAGAGAGATGGAGAAATAGTATGGAGAGTAAAAAGAGTTTAAATATATATAGAAATAAACAGAATATTAGGTTTGAGTTAATATATGATAATAGTAAGGAAAGTAGTTTATTGTTTAAGGCTCGAACGGGATCTTTAGCTACAAAAGAATATACATGTAAATGGAAAAATATGGGTGATTTATTTTGTAAATTATGTAAGGAAGGAATTGAAAATATTAGGCATTTGTTAATTGAATGTAAATGTTTGAAAACAGAAAGGGTACATATAATGAAGTTGTGGAAAAATAAATATGAAAAGAGTGATTATACAGAAAGTGAATTATTGGTTTTTATACTGGGTTTGGGAAAAGATAAGGGGGATTTAGATATAAAGGTTATAGAGTTGACAAAAATTATGTTGTGGAAATGGGATAGAGCAGATTATGGGTAAATTTAGAGTGGGGAATGTAAAAAAAAGTGGCTAACAGGTTTATCTGGGCATAATTGCTGAGATATTCTTGACTTCGTTTAAGGAGAAGCCATAATACATCACATCACATCACATATAATGGTTTGTATATTTATATATATGAGTATTCAATCTTATTTTATTGTGAAAATAAAATAAATAATTTAAATAAATCAGAGACTTTCTTAAAAATAAAAAATAATAATAATTATTAACTTAAAACAATTTCAATTTATCTTTATATAATAAAATTTATTATTATGAGTGCTTTACATACATTTCTACTATATTAGTATATAAATTTTAAAATGATGCCTTTCCATATTCTATAACACAAACAATATTTAATAGATTATAAAAGATAAATAAAATTTTATAATTCCAGAGATTATGATAACACTAACTAACTAAATTTAAATTAAACAGTATAAATATAAATGAAAACTTTTGTAATATCCAATTTTTTTCAGATTCCATTTCTATAAGATATATGGTCCTTCTTGTTAAAAAAAGACCTTTCAACCAAAAATATTAATTATTTATTCTAAATAATAAACAAACAAATATTATAAATTAATCAGTAATAAACAAAAGTTCTGTCTTGTCATAAGTGAATGAATTTAATATGAAAAAAAGTAAAATCTAATCTTCATATTAATTTTACTTATTAACCTGGTTAAATAGTTTTGTAAGGGAGAATTAAATTTTATTAAA
The DNA here is from genome assembly GCA_028023455.1 of Epiperipatus broadwayi. Classification (NCBI taxonomy): domain Eukaryota; kingdom Metazoa; phylum Onychophora; class Udeonychophora; order Euonychophora; family Peripatidae; genus Epiperipatus; species Epiperipatus broadwayi. The sequence continues at coordinate 549,679 of JAQFVV010012847.1, forward strand.
TTAAAAATATATATTTAAACCAATGATCTTTCTTTTCATCTAATGATTTTCCAAAATGTATTATTCCAATGTAAATAGATTTTTGAAGCAAAGGATATAAAATTAAATATTTATGGATCTTGATACACAAAGATGATATGATCTGTTAAAAGTTTATAGTATTGTCCTATTCCTTTTCCATAATTTTAATAATAATGTTTTTTTATGAATAAAGTTTTTTTATTTTGTGCCCATCAATCATTGATGAGGCAATCAGCATACTCCATTGTCCCTAAATTTTCCTCTCGCATGATGTTGATATCCCTTTCATAAATTATTTTGATATAAATTGAAGTTGGATATTGAATTATATAGATGAAATGTATACATATATTATGCATTTCAGTAGGAATGAATAGTTACACTGTTTTAGGTTAGAAGAATAGCATTTGATCCTATGGAAAATTGTCTTTAATCACATGCATTTTTTATAACTTTAAATCTTCTTAAAATAATTTTGTTTAGATATTTTTGATGATATTTATCTTCCTTAAAATTCAAGTTTAAAACAATATCATTAAGAATCTCTCTAATTATTATATTAAAGATATTTTCATTTTTGAAATTATTAATAATAATATTAAAAAGTAACTCTTTTCTTGAGAGATATTAGAGTTTTCTGCTTATGAAGATTTTATAAATAATGAAAATTTGTTCAAACTATTGATCCACCTTTTTAATATGTTTGATATTCAAACATAGCAAAATAACTATGCGTAGTGACTAGTTCATTTGTAAAAAATAGAATTAATTTGGAAATTATTTGATTTCACTTTATAGTGGAATCACCTTCTGGTAATTAGCATGTGTTAAATTACTACTTTATTTCATAATTTTGTATTCAATTATTGTTGAATGCATCATAATTAATAATTGTATAATTGAGGTCTAATTTTATTTTCTTCATGTTTAGTTGCTAAGATAAAACTGGATCTAAAGCTGTCTCTGTTTTGTATCTTGATTAGTGATGTTAGTGAACTTAATAAATATTTTATACATATATATGAATGATTGAAATATAAGTATACTTTTGTTATTAAAATTTTATAATATAATGTTTAGGTTTATACATGTATACATGGGTATTTTAACATAAAAAATAACATTTTTTGTTTATAAACTTACAATTATATTTTTAATTTTATTTGATATTGCACATAAATCAGTGAGCTTAATAAGATTGTAAGCTCCTCTTTCCATACAGGATTAAAATGTTCTAATATGATAAGAAAATGTCAACACTTAAAGTGTATATGTGTGCTCTAGCATTATATGCATATATATTATTTCAATTTAGGTTTATAAAGAAATCATATTAATCTGGGTGCTCTCATAATTAAAATGATTATCCCTAGGTTTATTTATTAAATGTTGTCTCTCTTTTCTTTCTCCATCTGTAATTTTCATGTGATAGTTATCTAAACTTTATGTTTGCCAAAATATGTTTTTATGCTGGCATTATATGTACTTTTTATTTCACCATCTATATCTATACAGAATGCATTCATATGTTTGTTTTATTATAATAAATGGTCCTTTAAATTGATTATAGAATTTATAGCATTTGTTTTGGAGTTGCTTACTAAGATTATGGGTCTTTATAAAAACCTTGTATTGAATTGGTAGCTATTTTTCTTTCTATTTTTCTTTTTAGTTCTGATTTATTTATTAATCTTTATTATGCTTTTTGTATATGATAATTTATATCAGTATGAATGGGTTTAATTGGAGGTGGTAATTTTTAAATAAATTTGGAATTACATTAATGAAATGTAGTTTAATAGGTGTGAATCCAATAGATTCATTAACACTCCAATTAATATAATTTACTACACATTTTTATATTTTATCATGTAATATTAGTATTTGGATTACTTGATTTTTGTTCTTTTCTTACAAATGCTTTTCATACAACGTGTCTTTTTTAATAAATTGGATGTTATTAGGACTAATTTGCTTAAGACCATATTTATTATTTATAGAGTGGTTTACCAAGAGTTAGTATGGTGGAAGATCTGATTATTTGCAGCTAAGTTTTAGTTTAGCTAGCCTATATATACTTTATGTATAGATTTATTTAAAGGTGCCAATCCTGCTCTATAATCTTGAGAGTAACTGGATTTTCTCTGGCATCCAATAAACATATCAGTTGCAATTTGTCTGTGAATGTGACAACTTATTAGCAATCAGTCTCCATTTCTATGATAATGGTATAATCCATTCTGGGTTTTGGAAATGAATCCATAATTAATTTATAAGAGTTTATTCCTTAATATCTTTTTAAACAAGTTTTAGATTGTGTTTATCCTTCTTTATGCAAACATTCCTTGATTTTTTAACTGTAATTCTGATAATTACTACATGAATTCACATTTACATGTTGTGAAAAATTTATTTGTTATTAATTGACTTAATTGTCTCTATATTTGTATATCTATTTTTTTTAAAATGACAAAGAAAGAAAAATTTCATTTTATTTCTCCATGATATGGTTTCCCTATTTTTGGGTAGTAATTTCATGTGAGTTCATCTTCATTGCAAACTTATTAACCCTTTATATTAGTACATTCAGTGAATATGAATAGATAAGTTTTTGAAAATGATTTAATCTCCAATTTTTAATTGATTATTTGTTTTACTTTGCTGTTTTTTTTTTTTTAAATAATGTAAAAAAAATGGTTATTCAATTTTGTGTAATTATGTTTCCATATCCAGGATCATAATCCTTTTGATCCATTTTTATTATATTTTTATTAAGCATTTATATTTGTATATTTAATAAAAATGAATGGGTCTTCATAGGTATTATGCAATTTATAGAACATAGTACCCTTTTGATTCTTAGTATAGGTCATCATAATAATTGTGAGAGTTGTTCCTCGATTGCTATTTTAATTTAGAACATCGTTTCCATTATGAAATGTTTTCAAATATATTGATTGTTATTCAAGATAATTTACATAATATATTCATTTAAAATTTCCCAAACTATATATTTGTACTTGAGATATTTCTCTACTATTAGAATAAAGTGGTATGGAAATCTTTTAACTTGATGATTATCAATTAATTTAGGAGGATTATCCCTGATAAATATTCCAAGTTTAATTTCATGATCAATGTCAATATACTGGAGTGGTTCCATATATTTAACCAGTGCATTTGGGACTGGTGTTTTATGTTGGATATTGTTATGTTGTGGTCAACATGCACATGTATTTTGAGACATTTGTAATTCAATAAACTTAAATTTTTGTTTAAATGTGTCATACATATGATTTACTTTATCATGTATTTCTGTCATGCCTTCTATCAATTTTTTTAATATGGTGTTTTTCAGTATTCTATTATTTTCTATACTAGATATATTAATTTCTAACTATTTGAAATTTTTATCCAACTCTTTCAATTATTCTTTATTAATGTCTGAATCATTAATTTGTTTTGTATAGATTTGACCAATTTTATTATTTACTTCTTGTAATTCTTTTTGCATTTCTGTTTGAATTTTTTCTTGTTTCTCATCTATTTCATTTTCAAAAATTCTCTAGAACTATGCAATCCATTGCATTGAATGTTCAGTTGACCATAATATTAGTCTAAAATTCTTTGAATCTCTGTTTACATCTGGTATCTTTTTCTTCACCTTTTTTTTATATTTCTTCTAAGACCAGTCTCATCTCAGAATTATCTCTTTGAACATTACTTAGACCTATTGATAACTGTTCAATATCATTAGATAATTTATTCGCCAAACTCTTCATTTCTAATTTTAATTCTGATTTAACATTTTCCATATTACTTTTCAAATTTTCTTCTAAATTATTCATCTTCTGGTTTATTTCTTTTTTCAAATTTTTTTCTAAATTATTCATGTTTTGGTTTATATCTTTTTTTATATTATAATTCATATTTATCTTGGTTTGTAACATTTTTTTCTACAGTAATGTTATTGTCGTAGCATGTGCTATTTTGAGTGTAGTTACTATAGACACTTCATCATCAAGTATAATCTTGGTTTGAGACATTGATTCATTAGGAATGAGTGTTTGTGTAGAGTAGTTACTCTCAGTCATAGTGATTCCTGATAATTTTATCTGCAAAGATCTTTCTTCACTATTCCTAATTTTTCTTTTTCTTCACTAATATTAATATTTCATACTTTTTCAAGATGTTTCACCATTGTATTGAACTAAGTTTTTTTCACTTTTTGTAATCATAAATTAACTTTTATCTTGGTTTTACCACTAAACATCACATGATCATCATTTCTTATGCTTGCATATAACTGTCATTAAAATAGACAAAACTTTCCATACAGTGTGCCACTCAGTGCCAGCCAAAGTAATCAATGGATGCCAGAAGTCTTGTGCATAGATGGTGATTTTATGCACAAGCCTTCTGGCATCCATCGAGTACTCTAACTGTCACTGAGTGACACTTATCTATGGAGAGTTTTGCCTGTTTATCTTGATTATAAATTTGTTTATTCCATATTTACTAAAAGGGATTATTTGTCATAGGATTTTGTGCTATATCTTTCCTTTTTAGTGTAATTTCAAAAATTTTCCTACCTAATAAAACAATTTTTTTTAGATGTTATTAATTTAATGCCTAATTTAAAATTATCTTCTTAAAAGCCTGACTCACCTATTTAATCATTCATTATTTTATTTTAAGGTATCTATTTATTTTATTATTTATTAATTTAAAAGTTCACATGAAAATTATCTCATCTTTTGATGGTTGAAATTATCTACCATTGCTGTGTGAATTAATCAATCAAGCTTATATTCCATAAAAAAATATTTATACTTTTTTATGGAAATAGTTGATGGTAAACTATATTTTCATGCCCCACATTGAGCACCATATGTAAGAATAACTTGCAATTTATTAAGCTCACTTGTTTATGTGAAATATCAAACCATAAACATAAAAATATAATTGTAAGTTTATAAATAGTAAATATGTTATCCTTTTATGTTAAAATACCCATATACACACATATATAACTTAAACATTATATCATAAAATTTAAATGACAAAAGTTTACTTATATTTCAACCATTCATATATATGTATAAAATATTTATTAAGTTAAATAACATCACTAATCAAGATACAAAACATAAAGATAAACATACATCAAGTCATATCTTAGCAACTAAATATGAAGGAAATAAAATTAAATTCCAATTACACATTTATTATTTATGCTGCTTTCAACAATAATCGAATACCAAATCATGAAATGAAATAGTAATTTAACACATGTTAATTATCAAAAGTTGATTCTCCTATAAAAGCTAAATCAAATAATTTTTAAATTATTTATATATTTTACAAATGAACTAGTCACTATGCATAATTATTTTGCTTTGTTTGAATTTTGAACACATAAAAAAGATGGATCAATAGTTTGAATGAATTTTCTTTATTTATAAAATCTTCATAAGCAGATAATTCTAGTATCACTCGAGAAAAGAGTAAGTAAATTACTCTTTAATATCATTAATAATAATTTCAAAAATGAAATTATCTTTAATATAATAATTAGACAGATTCTTAATGATATCATTCTAAATTTGAATTTTAAAGAAGATAAATATCAAAAACATGTATATATCGAAACAATTTTATTTTAAGAATATTTAAAGATATAGAAAATAAATTGTGAATAAAGACAATTTATTTATATATATATATATATATATATATATATATATATATATATATATATATATCCAACTTCAATTTATATTGAGATAATTTACGAAAGGGGATGTCAACATCATCTGAGAGGAAAGCTTAGAAACAATGGAGTATACTGATTGCCTCATTGATGATTGTTGATTGGAAAATAAAAGAACTTTATTCTTAAGAAACATTATTGCTCAAATTATGCAAAATGAATAGGACAATACCATAAACTTCCAACACATCATATCATCTTTGTGTGTCAACATCCATAAATATCTCATTTTATTTCCTTTGCTTTTAAAATCTACTTACATTGGAATAATCCATTTTGGAAAATCATTAGATAAAAAGAAAGTGAAAAGATCATTGGGTTATTTTTTTAATAAAATTTAGATCTTCCTTACAAATTGACTTGATCAGCTTAAAAAGTAAAAATTAATATAAATGTGACATTTTATTTTTCTTCATATTAAATTTATTCACTTATGACAAGACATAATTTTTGTTTATTGCTAACTTAATTAATTTAATAATATATATTTGTTTATTATTCAGTATAAATAATTAATATTCTTAGATGAAAGGTCTTTTTTTAACAATAGGGACAAACATAGACGGGAGGTCTTATAGAAATGGAATCTCCTCAAAAAGATTGGATATTACAAAACTTTTCATTTATATTTATACTGTTTAATTTAAATTTAGTTAGTTAGTGTTATCATAATCTTTGGAATTATACAATTTTATTTATTTATTTATTTTTTACAATCTATTAAATATTGTTTGTGTTATAATACATATCTAGTATTGGATATTAGATGGTATCATTTTAATATTTATATACTAATATAGTAGAAATGTATGTAAAGTACTCATAATAATAAATTTTACTATATAAAGGTAAATTGAAATTGTTTTAAGCTAATGAATATTGTTATTTTTTTTTTATTTTAAGAAAGTCTCTGATTTATTTAAATTATATATTTTATTTTTATAATAAAATAAGATTGAATACTCATATATATATATATTGAAGTGGTAAATCTGTAGTACATATTTAACTTCACTGCCTGATGACATTAAATACCTTTGAAGTAGGGTTTGAACCTGTTTATATGTTTATTTGGTTATCCAGGAATGTTAAGCACACACATATACACATATCACTTCCACCCTGTTTATTTAAGAAAAGGTTATGTGTAACCAGTTGAATTATTATTTTAACTTAAGTATATTTTATTTCCAAGCTTGTAAATTACCTTCACTTAGATAATTGTGTATGTGCGTATATGTATTACAGATATAAAAATAAATACAATTAATGTAGAGCTAAAGCAAATGCCAGAAAATTCTAAAAAGTATTATTACAATTTAAAAATGTCATTCTCATTTCAAGTCAAACCAAAAATCATAATTTAAAGTTATTTGCAATTTTAAAAATACGTTTAAATAATGCTTTCTGTAACATATTGTTTACATCTTCCAATATTGCTAAATTTCAAGTATAGGAGGAGCAGAAGTTCTAGGAACATGCAAAAGCAGTTCAAATCACTCTTCTCTCTGGTAACACATTGTTTACATCTTCCAATATTGCTAAATTTCAAGTATAGGAGGAGCAGAAGTTCTAGGAACATGCAAAAGCAGTTCAAATCACTCTTCTCTCTGGTATTTGTATAGAGAGTGGAAACAAAATGGACTGTGAGTAAAAGGAATTTGGCTCCCTGATCTTAAATCGCCTTTGTTCTGCCTCCCTGCTATGCCATCGCTACTTGAGAAATGTTATGTTTAATTGTAAAGAATATTGGAAGATGTCTACCATTATTTTATTAATATTGTGCTTTGCTAAACTTCGTATACATTATTATAAGTGGCCACCATAATTTCTAAAGGTAATCCGTTTTGCTGAAGAATGAACTCTTAATTCTCCTCACTTCATTTCTTTCTTAAATCTTAATTGTAATCAGAATGTAATCTTTATTTATTTTATAACTGACTATAAACTTAATTATCGTTAAATTTGTGATTTTCTCTCTTAAGTTTTAAACTTGTTCTTTGAAACGCTAAGCACAGAATTATGTATTTTAAATCTATCATTAGCTTTTTAAGTTTCACACTCCAATTATTTTATTTCATGCAGAAAAACTTATTTTAAATATATATCTTATTAAATTAGTTTTAGTGTGCTAATGTTTTAATCTAGCGAACTTATATTATTTCAATCATCATTCCGATATTTGGAATATTTAAATAGTTAAACGTAAAATTTCTTACTGAACACTGTTCGCTCAGTTAAATATTTTGAAATTATGCTTAATGGTGGATTGTTTAAAAATCATATCACTATCGATATTTAAATGCAATTTATGTTCTTTTAATAAATTTGATTATTAATATACTTTAATAACTATTTATTACTTATATGCCATTAAGAGTTACATTAATTATAATATATTGTCGTTTAGGAATATTTGGGCTTGTTAAATAGGAAAAATAATATTTTTCCCTCTTCTATATTCGACATCCTAAATTTATTAAAGTTATACGTACGATGCTGAGTGGGTTATTATTTTATCATGGCGTTACGCATGCTATTATTGCTTTATTTAAGCTTAAATTATTTCATTAGTCATTTAAGACTTAAGCCATATTCGCGTTGCTTACTTATGATAGCATTTTCAAGGATTATATTTTGCTTTATCATATTTACTCATCCGAAATCCAGATTTTCTTCACATAACTTGTATAGGAATGAGGGTTGGTATAACCGATCTCAGGATAAACATTAGATTATTAAGGCTCTGCATGTGACACGTTGGAGGGCGTGCCATGGAATCCTTGCCACTCATATTTTCGAATATCGCCTTGTGATAAATACAAGCGGAATCATATATGTGATAAAGCCTTCCAGTCCAAAGATGGACATCTTCTCCATTTTAAACGCTGTCAATATAGTTAGCACTGTGAGTTCTTTTATGTGTAATTCTCATATTATCTATAAGACTTGGCACAGTGATGTTTGTAAACCACTCATTTATAATTTATCGAATATTTTAGGATTGTCACAGTAAAACTTATTAGGTCAACCCATTCCTCATTTGTACAGGCCCAAATATGCTCATAAACGATAAATTATTAACTATCATATCAAGAGTAAACCTCTCTTTAGAAATGAATTTGTAAACGTCCTTATCATTACTTAAAGTAATGATTATCGCATTGATAACATTAATTATTATACTATAACCCATTAGCATACTAAATCAGTTGCTTATATGCAAAGTAATAACTGCATTAAATCTGTGCTATGTTTTCTATTGCAAATTAAATTGTTTATATTTATTAAATTATTATGTTTTAATAATGACTCATGCGTAGTGTCTTACTGACTCTCACTCATTGAATTCCATTAAATATCTATAATAATATTAATATTATTTAGAAGTTATAACTGATTATTTTAAATGAATATTTATCTCTGGGTTGTTCTGTTCTTGCTCATTCTGGATGGATACTATTTTATAATTCATGTTTATTTTGCAATGCTAGCTGTGTGCAATTCATTTAAAATTTATAAATTGCCCTTTCACATAAGATATTTGATTGAGCCAAGATTTGATATTATTTATTTACATTAATTACCCTATAGATC